>VWZK01002512.1:0-14777 GCA_013396935.1 Baryphthengus martii | reverse complement strand
ACAAAGAAAAAAAAAAAAAAAAAAAAAAAGTGGCTGGTGAATAGATAGACTTTCCATACAGAAACACAGGAGGAATGTGCCCGCTCCATAGACCTCGAAATGTAACCCGTAGCTCATGGTGTGCTTTGCAGCCACCGGCTTGGCCCTGTACTTACAAAAGATAATGATCACATTCTTGTGATCTTGAGATGACTCTTCTAGTATATAGTTATATACTTCATAGATTTGTATACTGTATATAGTTAACTCTTTTTTTAATATCAAAGACTGAATCTTTGAGAATCCTAGAATGATTATTTTTCTGTGTTTTAAGTAGACAGAGAAGAAATTGAAAATGTTAATAGTACTGATTCCAAACCTATAAAGATGTCTCTGAATTTTGGAAGGTTTAAATCCCTTATGACTCTGGGAAACCTTCCTTGTGAAATTTTTAACCGCTGGAACTGATAATATTGCTTATAGACCTGTGATAGTAATTTTAAACCAAAAACATTTGCCTGCAGTACCTTCTTACACCAGCCTCCCTGGACCAGAGAGGCTATAGTGCAATGATGAACTATGTGTCTCCATATGGGATCACTAAATGTAATTTTTACATTCCCCAATGTAAAGATTGGAGAAGCCCCAATATTGGGGTTTCCCCTCACAGGGGGAGAGTAACACCGGCTGTGACGTCAGGAAGGTGCTCTGCCCATTTTCCTCGCTGTAATGCGTGCATGGGTTTCTGTCGAGATTGACTCAGCCAGAACTCTGTTTAATGCATTTAAGATCTTCTTTCCCCCTCACCTGACTTAAACATAAACCTGTTATTTCATATTTACTGAGAAGATCCCTATTAAAAAACAGGGAAGGCAGAAACTGAATCGGGAATATTATCCACTTTCTGCCTTCCCACAGCCGAGCCCGGGCGTCCCCGCGCGACCCGGGATAGGTGAGGAGCGGGACAAGTTGTGGGCTCTTTCTGCGGGGGTGGCAGTGGGAGAGCCCGCAGTGCTGCGGGATCCGCCGCTATCTTCCTGGAGGGACGCTCTCCCGGGGCCCCGAAGTCTCCCCCCGCCCGCTCCCCGGCGGCGGCCGGAGGGGCTGCTTACCCGCAGGTACAGAGCTCGCACAGACACCGCGGCGGCTTCATGCTCCCTGCGGTCCCTCTGCCGCGGTAACTACGGAAGCGCTGCGTCGCCCGGCAACGGCGGCNCGTGCGAGGGCCGGGAGCGGCACCCGAGGGGGCGGGTGGGGAACGCGGGAGGCGGGAGCGAGGGGGCAGTCCCCGCGTTCGCGCGGCCTGAGGGCGAAGCGTGAAGTTGTTGCTGCCCGCACACCTTCGAGTGCGAACACACCGGGAGACTGCCCGGAACCCCAGCCCCCGCCTTCTCGGTAGAAATAGAAACGTGCCCCGTGCTTTATGAGTTTCTGGTGTCCGAGGCGTAGTACAGATGGCTTCTGAGCAACGTGACGCGCACCAGGTGTCAGTGAAGGCTTCGCTATGAGTAGCTCTAACGACAACTTGTGCAATTAAATAAAAAAAAAAAAAAAAAAAGCTTTTTCAAGTTGCGTCCTAAATAAAATCCTTTCCTCCGTTCACAGAACCAGCTCGCCATGGTGCTCACAAGTGTGGGAAAGATGGCTGGTCTCCAGAAGAAGACTTCCGGGATCAGGAATATCTGTATATTGGCCCATGTGGATCATGGTAAGAGAAGGGTTTGTGACTGTCAGAAAGCTTGTGAGGAAAAGTCGTGTCTGCGTTAGTCTGAGTGATGGTGAGGTATTTTGGTCACATTTAAAGCAGCAGGCTTTTACGGATTTAGCTTTAAACTGTCTTAATCCTGATTCTGAGAAGTAATTTGGTTTACGCAATTTAGTTTGTCCTGATGCAGCTTATCTTTTAAAACTCAAGGGAGCATTTCACTATAATAATTTGGAATAGTTAAAACCAAAGATTATCAGTTTCTGTAATGCAGAATATTGACATGGATTAAATATATGTGTGTGTGAGGTAGGCTGTTGTATTTCTGTGTTTACTTAATGGAAGAAGTTTCTTATGCTGGTCGAAATATAAATGGTCGTTTTAGGACACAGATCTCTTATCTAGTTGCATGATACGCTGAGGTTCTGAGGTACTCTGTTATTTCAGCTGTTTTTCTGGTCATAACAGGTAAGGTTGCATCCACTCTTCAAAACTAAATTTGTCTGCATCTAACAGGTGCAGTTGAATCGTCAGATTTATTTTCTTAAAGTTACTTTGTACTTTTGCGGCATTTAAAACCTTTATTAACGTTGGTCTCTTAGAATGCTAAATGTTGTCAGCGTTCATAACGTTGTTGCATCTTTTTCCATTGTCTGTGTTACTTTAAACTAAGTAATTTATTTTTGCTTTCAGGCAAAACTACTCTAGCTGATTGTCTAATATCCAGCAATGGGATCATCTCTAGCCGCTTGGCAGGAAAGGTAGTGTTGTACTGTCATTTTTAACAAATTTCTGATGTGTATGTGATGGGATTGTAAATCGATGAGTAAGAAAATCCCTTCCCAGTCTTGCTAAACCTCCTTTTCATGCAGTCGTACTCTTTTGACACTTGATAAATAACTCGTGAAGATAATTCTACAGATTTATCACCTATTCTTTTGTTTTTGTACTTAGCTTAGGTATCTAGACAGTAGAGAAGATGAACAGATCCGTGGAATAACAATGAAATCTAGTGCAATTTCATTGCACTTTGTGAAGGGTGAGTTGTTGATGCTGGCAACTATAAACTTTAATATATATTTTTATTAGTTTTTCTTGTCTCTTTGTTTCTATTGAGATGTTTTTGTATGCAGCTTTTGTGCTTCTCAGTGTTAGGCCATAATTCTGCAAAACCAGGCATATATTCAGTTGTTAAGATAATCAAGTTCCCTCTCAGGGTTAGGAAAACCATCTTGAATTATATCTCTGAGTGGAGGCAATTAGAACAGTTGCTTTTACCTTTTTATTTTAGATCTAAATCTTTATATTTTGATCTTATGTCTTGAAATAATGTCACTAAAAGGCAAGATCTTCTTTCAAAAAACCACAAGTTTTTAAATTATTTTGTTATCTTTACTATACTTCTATGACAAGGTGCCTGTTATACCCTGCTATAGATTGTTCAGAATATTTTTTATAGTATATCTACAATCTCGTCTTTGTCATGACTCCTTGTTCCTTAGCAGTCTCATCTCCAGCTAGGCAAATGAAAAACATGACATGCATTGCTAGCAGGTTTGTGCAGAAAAAAGAATAACAGAAAAATGACATGAACTGAAATGCCACCATTAGTCTGGTGGTTGATTATAAAAAGCAGTTAAATCAATAATCTGCCAGCTAAATATTGTAAACTGTGGATAGTTTATCGTTGACTCTGAAATGACCTTTTAATGGTTAGAACTTTTTATGTCTGTTGTTTTTCTGTTGTATTGAAATTTAAGCTTTAATACAACTTCTTAGATCTTACTTTGATTATAACTGATCGTAAATGTGGTGAGTTTGTCAAAAATTGACTAGAGTTTCTGTTAAAGCAGAATTTTTTGGGGGAATAGTATAGAAAATATTGAAAACTTTTCCTGTATCAGTACGTTGAAGCTATTTTAGAAATACGGAGACAAATGTGTCTTTTTTAAAAAAAAAATACAAGGTTGAAATGAGGCATTTTATCAAGAATGTAGGGTTTATTTTTATGATAGTCTGTCAAGATTTATCTTTAAAATGCGGACTGTAATGCAGGTGATTTGTGTTTTAGCTACTGATCTATTTGTAATGCTAATACAGACTTGTTCAGGGTTGGGAATTTTGTTTGGTTGGCTGATGTGATTTTGTTTCTAGTTTTCTAATGGTAGTTGGGCATTGAAAGATGCAGATTGGCATTAAGAGTAAAACTAAACCCAATTAGGCAAGAGTCACTAAATGTTATGCTGCTGACAGTCTTCCTGACCTGTTGGAGTTTTTCTTAAGTGCAACGGTTACTGCAGATTTAGTCCTTAGAAATTAGTAATAGCTTAAGCAAAATAACCAGGTGGCTGAAAGAAATCTTTTTGAAAACTGTTCTGAAATATTAATTTATTGTTTGATCCTAGGTGATCAGGAGTATCTGATTAATTTAATAGACTCCCCAGGGCACGTGGATTTTTCTTCAGAAGTATCTACTGCTGTCCGACTCTGTGATGGTTGCATCATAGTGGTGGATGCTGTTGAAGGAGTCTGTCCACAGGTGAAATAAAGTAAATTAAATAGAGAAAGAAGGTAGAGAGATCGGAATAAGCAAAGTCCTAAGCGTCTTGTGTAGAAGTAAAAGATGAGCTGGTTTAAGAAAGTTTGTAAAACTTTTAATAAACAGCGATGTGCTTGACGTGTGAAAGAGGATAGTTAGTTTCATAGTTGTGCTGTAAAGCTGAGCAGCACTGGTGAGTGGGTGTAGTGATGTAAAGTTGAAACAGAGCATGTGTAATTTTCAGGTAGTAGAATATTTGTATAGAGAAGAACTAAATGTCTTAAGGGAAGTAATATCTTTGCTTGTGCTTTTAACATATTGAAAGTGAAAAAATATGCAACATTGGGATTGCTATTTTACATGGCTTCTATAAAGAGGAATTATTTTGTTGTTGTGGGTGTTTTTGTCATGAAATTCTGCCATTCTGCAGAATTCTGTAATAGCTGCCACTTTGTACTATGGGAGATAAATTTCTGGTTTGTGTGTCAACCTGTCCTTTATTGTATGTTTAATTACATATTAGAATTGTATTATTGTTTTCTTTAACATTGCTTCATTTTTGTGGTATCGACCTTTCTGTAACGGATGTTTTTGAATTATTTCCTTCTTAACAGACTCAAGCAGTTCTACGGCAAGCATGGCTAGAAAATATTCGTCCAGTGCTGGTGATTAATAAAATTGATCGCTTGATTGTGGAGCTCAAGCTCACCCCTCAGGAAGCATACTTGCACCTTAAGAATATCTTAGAACAGGTATTTGTACTATAGAGTCATGTTCACACAGCAGATTTGGTTCTTGTTTTTTTTATTACCCCTTTTCTCCGTTCTTAAATTGAGAGAGACTGTTAATTTTCACTGCCTTATAGCTGGAATAAATTTAGTGAGCGGAACCATTTTTTTCATACTTTGTGGGATCAAGTACTATCACATCTAGTCTAATTTTTAACATTGAGATAAATTTTATTTCTAGTTGGTTTTGAGGTTCATGCAGAATGCCTGTGATAGGAAAAGAATATTAAATGCCTCTTGACAGTTCATCCAGGAGATGTCATCATTTTGAGATAAAGTATGCTGAATGTATTGTTCTTCCTGTTAAATTACTTAAACTCCTTTGGATGTAGACAAGTATCTGTTTTGACTGCTCGTGATATTGATGGATTTATGCAGGAATAAAGTTAATTCATCTTGTTAAGTTATAAGTTAAGTTGCCTTCAAACTTTTTTTGTCCCCAGAGTGTACTTTTAACTGCTTTTCCCTTTGCCCTCTTTTGTTGTTTGTTTATTGGCAATAACAAGTTAATATTTCACCATTCCATGTTCCGAGAGACAAAGTGTATTACACAGTACTCTATATCCGATTCAATCCTGATGTGTCTTGACTTGGAAAGTGAACAGCATTTAAGTTAAAATGGTGATCTTAAACTCCTGTTGTCTTCAAATGAGCAGGACTAGATATACAGGGTTGTGTTTTACATTGTAAAATGAATCACAGGTACACTGTCTTGTTAAAAAATCCTTTGTTTTATATTTTGAAGGGTGGGGATGATTGCATTTTAGTTGCAAGGGTTGTGAAAGAGCGAATGAATCTTAGGATGTTTTTACATATCCTTCTGTAGATCAATGCCATCACCGGAGCTCTCTTCACCTCTAAAGTCTTAGAGGAAAGAGCTGAGAAAGAAACAGAAAGTGAGAGTATTTCAGACACTGCAACAGGAGATCAGATTTATGACTGGAGTGCTGGATTAGAAGATACTGATGATTCACATCTTTATTTTTCACCAGACCATGGAAATGTGGTGTTTGCCAGTGCAATTGATGGCTGGGGTTTTGGGTAAGTCTAGGAATTAGTTACTGACTGTTTTTTTTGTTTATTTTTTTAATTGATTACTGCAGTTAGTGTTACAAGTATTTTCAGTGGCTTCACATTTGTAAAGATATTGTTTACATTTTTCTGTGATATTCAGCTATATATAATCAGTTCTAGTATATTATTAGTACTGGGCAGCTGAAAATACTGCCAGCTTTGTCATTTGTGTCACAGTGACCCATTTTACTTCCACAGCAGCTGCTGATCCCACTGTAGTGTCCAGCCTAGCCTGGTAAATTTACTGTTTTATCAATCGCTGGTGTTTACTAGGCCAAAAACTGTGGCAGTACAGGAGCTGTTTCACAAGTAATGTGGACATTCCAGCTACAGGGATAGTGACATTCCTAACTAACTTAAGGCAGGCAACTGGCATCGGGGGCAGCAGTCTCAGCTCTTCATTTCAGTCCAGTACAATTCTGGGTTGCATTAGTGTGATCTGTTTTTTCTGTCCCAGACTTTGACTTGTCCTTGAAATCACGCATTTGTTCTCAAGTGTTTGTGCTCGTCAGTCTTAACCCAGCTTTTTTTCTGCTCTTCAGGTGCTTTTCTGTCTCCTGTTACCTAGTATCTTTCTCTTTCTGTTCCAGCAGTTGTGAAAGAACATTGGAGAGATGTTTAAGTAAACATAAGAATTTGAGGATAGAACAATTGAAACAAAATTTCTGAGTGATTGTATTTGAGCTTGTCATCAGATCCATTTTTCAGTCATTTTCTTAGTAGTTAGTTTCAAAGGGCATTGAGCTGGTGTAAAGATTACACGTGTTCTGATTGCTAGCCACGAGGTGGAGCCGTTGTCTTCATCATGAAAATACAATTAAAAAGATAGTAATATGTAGCATGTCTTTGGCATTGCAAAGCCTTTAACAAATAGTCAGCTTCGGCATTTTCAAGTCAAAGTCAAGCTCTTAAATGAGGTTCCATGCATAGTTTGTAGTATAACACAAACATTTCTTATCGCTGCAAAGGAAAGGGAAAATAAACCGGGTCATTTTAGTTTAATTATCTGTCATGAATAATAATAATTCATAAAAAGAAAAATCAAAAGTGTAAATGTATAAGGAAATTGAAAACAGATCTTCAGATTCTGACTTGTTCCTTAGACTGAAAGAGATCTTTTCATAGAGGATGTGAGCGAGGGGAGACCTTTTAATTTCTGAAGGCTAGGGGGGTTTTTCTGATAGCTGTGGTGATTTGCACAGTGACACACAGCTGAAGTCCTCCATTCCCATATAGTGCCCACATCCACTCTTCTGGTTTATGATGTGCAGGGAGACAGTATTTTGATTTCTGTAGGTTTTAGCTTTCCAGGCTTATAACTTTTCATTGTCATTCCATCGAATAAATGGATTACAGGATTAAACTGTTGTTGTACAGAGTGTTTGGGATACAACTGTTAGAAACTTGACCAAGTTCAAAGTCAGAATGTGAACATTTTTTTTTGGCAGATGTTGGAATGATTTAAATCTATCTGCTGTTTTTATCCTGTGTGGATAAAGATGGGGCAATTTGCAGCATATTTCTGTTTTGAATACTGACAAAGCCTGTGGAAGGGAATAAATGAAACCAAAAAGCTAAGTTTTTCTTTTGGGAAGTTCAGAGGTGGCCTAAGTTTAGCATTAGTATTCTAAGTATGCTGCCAAGGAACGCTAAACATTAAGAAAAATGTTTCTTGAAGAAAATGATACAGTGGAGTACTTTGTTACATTAAGTAGAATTATAAGCTCAAAAGCAATTTAGAAGCTATTTATTTAGATCAAGCTACTTGATATTTGCAAGTAAATGATCAGCTGTTAGGATTTTATAGGTTACAGAACTACATTCTGGTATAAGCATGTAGTCATAAACACCCTATGATCACCTTTGTAATGAGAAAGCGGGCGTGTTCTTAAATGGTAGGTGAATATAATGATTTTTTTTGTACAATTGAGACTTCATATAGTTATCTTCCTTTCATGATTTCTTTTCCTCTGATAATTTCTCTCAGATAGATAGAATTACATTTTATACAAATGTGGCAGAGAACTGATTTGTTTCTCCAGCTCCGAAGTTTAGCAAAAAATTCTTCAATTTGAGCTGTTTGACACAGGAGTTTACTCTCTGATGTACTTCCAGATTCTGTATCTCATTTGGAAATACATTAGAGAAGGTGGAGAAGACAGTTTCTCTAAATCAGTGCTTAGGGCTTGAGAGTCTTTAATTTGTTATTTTCAGAGATAATACCTTGGTTTAATTTTCTTCTCATTTTTTCACCGAAGCTTTTAGTACTTGGTATATTCTTGTAACTGGTATTTCTGCAGAGTGAAACATGTGATCAATGATGAATGATCTACGCTAGGGTAGTCTGAAGTGGAACGATAACTGGTCATGCTTTAGTTGTTTCTTTGTGTTTGTTATGTCTCTGCCACTTGAAATATTTGTCAAGTGACTTCTGTAAAGCTGAAATCTAGCTTCACATTGGGGGAAGAAATGGACCAGGTATGACCTGTGTGTATTTTTGTGATTGGTGTATTGGTACCCTAGAGAGGATTGCTAGCCTTTCTGGTTATTCTTTGCCCATACTACACTGATACATGGTGAACTTAAATTATAATGCTTTTTATTGAATATGAGGCTAAATCCATGTTTGCTAAGATTTCCCAAATTTTAATCCCCTTCTGCTTTATCGAAACTTTTTAAAGATTATATTAATTGAACTATCCCTGTACAAGATGGTATCTCAGCCAGAACTAGTTATGTATCTAACTTAGGTAGCGGGTGTTAGGATTCTGCTGCTGGCTCAGATTGTTTAAAAATTACAGAATAGACTGATCTGTTTTAATCTATCCTCTATCCTACAAACTGTGCCTACAGCTTCGAGAAATAGCAGGACTTCTATCTATCTGCTGGCTTTCTTTGTACCTGTCCCAATTCTCCTTTTGTCCATCACATCCTGAAAGTGTTTTAGTACATTTGTTGAAGCTGAATGAAGATTATTTGCTTTCTGGCACTGCTTTGTTTCTTATGATGAACTGGTAGACCCCTGTTCTGATAAATCATATAATGAGGGGGTCAAAGGAACAGTTTCAGGAGGTAGTTCTGGACTGCCAGCAGTACCATCTGGTGAAATAGGGATCTGTGGAGCATAATCAGGAAAAGCTGTGACTGCTGTTAAGTTGTAGGTTCTGTTCCTAAAGGTATTAGGACTTGTCATGACAGAAAAAATAAAGCCTTTAGGCAGTGCCAGCCTCATCCAGTGCAATTGGTACCTAATGCTCTTCTCAAAATCCTCAAGTGTAGAAAAATGCCGTAAATACTTGTGCAGCAGGTGCTGGCACAAGTGTCTTGAAGGTTCTCCCCCATTCAGAATTTGGGGTAGTTTTTGGAATTCAAACAACAGATTAGCAATATCATTGCTGTGTGAATAGGATTGTTGAGATTGTAAATGTATATTTTTGTTTCTGCACGCACAGGGAGCAAATATGTGCAATTTTTTCTGTTACTGCTAACTGAAAGTTTTCAGCAAGGAAACCATATAACGTTCAGGACCCTATTTAGGTCATAAGCAGCCTGTTTTTATTAACTCATGGGGACTGCTGAACAACACAATTGGCTTTATAGCACAATTAGGGTATTACAGTTTTAATATTATTTTCTGGTTTTTACTCATTACTAAAGCAATGCTTCAAACATAGTTAATTTAAAAAATCATTGCCACGATCTGATGGCTCAGGTGTTACTCAAAAGAATACTTGGGTTTTAGCCTGTGCCATTCTGGTCACAGACCATAGATAAATGTGTCATGGGACTTCTTTCACAGAATGAATTTGACAGTCATCACATAAACACTTAGAATTTTTATATTATGCTTTTGATTTTTTTCTGAGGGCTTAATACACAAACATTTCTTTAAAATAAACATCTTCAGCTTTGAAGCTAATTTGAAATGAGACAAAAACCAGACAAATACTACTGGTGTTTTTGAGCTGTTGAGACTGAGTAGTTTTGCGGGTATAAATGCTAAGCAATGTGAGCTAAAGTGAAAACAATTGGAAAAATGGGAGTCAAAAAAGGATTTGATATTTGTATGTGATTTTCAGGTAAGATGTCAGTTGCTTAGGTTGATAAGCACATATAAGCAGCATTACACTTTTATTGAGATGCTTTTTGTTTCCTTTCAGCATCGAGCATTTTGCCAAACTGTACAGCCAAAAGATTGGAATCAAGCCAGCAGTACTTCTGAAGACTCTGTGGGGAGATTATTATCTAAATACAAAAGCAAAGAAGATAATGAAAGGTGATCAGGTAGGGAGATTGACAGAAATATTACCTTTTTATTTTGTTTCAGTGGTTTTATTTATTCCATACCACTTAGTTTATTTTGAAAATTGACCTCAGTTCCTTTTCACTCAACATCAGTGGAGATATACAGTCACTAGGATAGCCTGGCATCGGCCCTTGGAGAAGAGAACATTCCAAAATTGACCATTCAGAAGCTACACGGAGGAAGTCTCATCTAACAGTGCTCGCAGTTGCTCTTGCATATCTCTGTTCACAAAACAAGGGACCTTCCAACTTCAGGGATTCACAAGATGGATGGAAGACTAACAATGTAGAAATGAGAGTAATGAGCGGGTCACTGTCTTGTTTGAAGAGACCTAGAACAGCTAAGGATTTAGGATTTAGAAGATTTTTTTTTGTCTTAGTGAAATCCCATTGAATGCTACACTGAAATCCTGGCCTTAAAACTACACTTTTTTTTTTTGCATTAAATGTTCCCACCACTAAAAGTTAAGAGAGGAGAAAGGAGTTTCCCTATTTTTTTTATAATGATGATTTTTTTTTTTTTGTGTTTTCATAGGTGCAGGTAAATAGATATAAAAAGGATGATAACGATGTTTAAGGTAGAATTTGAATTTGGAACTCTTGTCCTTCACTTTTGTGTTTATTTTGTACCTTACACCATTTTTATAAGACAGACTGTTGAAATGGTGATCTTGTGTAGAAACAGATAACTGTCTTCATTTTGGTTAAAGGTTTTATATGCTCCTTATGAAAATGGTCAGTTAAAGTACAGTTTTAAGCCTATTGCAAAAATGAGGAACTGCTGGTAATTAGGTGTATCTTTATATTCTACCAGTCAAAAGGAAAGAAACCTTTGTTCGTACAGTTGGTGCTGGACAACATATGGAGTCTGTATGAAGCTGTTATGAAGAGGTGAGAATATTTATAAAGCTTTCATGGAATCTCTTTCCATGTCTTATGGTGATTTTCTTTTAAACACTCAAACCAGAAATGTTGTAGATGCTTATTATGTATTGCTACTGTGGTGTTTTTTTTTAATTTATTTATTATGTTCCTTACAGAGACAAAGAAAAAATTGAAAAGATAGTTACCTCTTTGGGATTGAAAATTGGTGCACGGGAGTCACGACATGCAGACCCTAAAGTTCAGCTTAATGCCATTTGTAGCCAGTGGCTGCCGATATCTGATGCAGTCCTCTGTATCCTTAAGGAAGATACTACTTTTTGTTCTATTAGCAGTTTTCACACTCCAGAAAGTGCTCTGATATTCCAGTGAGTGGTTTGGTATGTTTGCTTTTTTTTTTTTTTTTTTTTTTTTTTTTTTATTTTGTACTTTGTCTATCTTTTTTTNTTTATCAGTGCCTATGCTGACTGGATCTGTTTTCTCACATTTAATATTGAGATATCTACAGTTAGCCTTACACTTCTACCAACTTCATACTTTTGTACACTTTCTTTTTTTAAATAAATTATGAAACTGGAGGTAGTTAACAACACATTTTTATTATGTGATTTTTATATAGAAATTTTAGTGTTTTTTTTTCTGAAGGATAAGCCAATCTCCTTTTTATATCTTAGGTATTCTGTCCACGAGCTTCTGTAAGTATCTGGTGTTATGTTCTAGGCGCACACTTTCTTAATCCAAGATCAGCTTTTGCTGTTTGCTGTGTAGACAGTCTTGTTGTATATAATATAATACATATTATAGTAGGTATACACAAATTAGAGATGTATAAGTACTAATTGTTTCAATAAATCATACCCTAATTGTACTATTCTTAGTTTCCCAGCTGCACATAGGGTGAGCTACTCCTACTTAACTATTTGTTCTGTCTTTGGGTGTCAGAAATTGTTGCTGAGTTGAGAGGGAGCTGTAGGCACTGTACCAAACAGAGCTGGAGTGTTACTGTCTATGGTTGCTGACAGTTAGTCCATGACGTTGAAATCAATGCACATCAAGAAACAAACGTTGATAGCATTTGTCTTCCTTCTGGTTGAAATATAGATTTGCAGATACATATCCTTAGCAATGTCTTTTAGCCATGGTGTGTACTAAACTTCCCAGTCCTCTTGACATCACTGCAGAGAGAGTGGAAAAGCTGATGTGTGTTGGAGCTAGAACATTTGATTCTTTGCCACCAGAAACTCAGGAGCTGAAAAGTGGTGAGTAGGTGTTCTCCTATTAACTTGAAGGTTTTTTCTGTCTTGGTGGTTTTGTTTGTCTTTGGATTGTGCGTAGTAATCTCTACTTAGATTGATAATTATCGTAGTTATTGTGGCTTTGTTGGTGTTTATCTGTGACATGTCATAGTATTACGTGTTACTTTTATGGCCATACATTTTTCTTCAATCCCATATATTTATGATTTTTAGACAACTCTAGATGCATGTAATGGAAAGTGTAAGACTCTGAAACTGGAGGTTTTGAAAGGATATGAGTTAATATCTGGGTTTAGTTCTAAACAGCAGAAGTTACTGTGTAATTGGGAATTGAGTATTTTACCAACTTCTATATTAAAATCATTAATTTTTAGCCAGTAGGGATTTGATTTTGGATTTCATTTGTACAAGTATTTCGATAAACTAGGCCCAGCTTTTGGCAATTTAAAATAAAAATTATTTTTTCTTGAATGTATTGCTAAGTAGTTTCTATATTGAAAAGAAGTTAGTAATATGTAGCTTAGCTGCTGATATTAACATTGTTCTTAAGAATTTCTTCAACAATTCCATAGCTCAAGGTATAAATTGATTTCTTAGGATGAAAAATTACCAAATAAAAACAAGAGCCAAAAGACTTCCAGGGCAACAAATATATTTTGTTAGTCAGAGTGTTAAGCGAAGATACGAAATCCTAATAACTCCTGAAGTTACCATAATTTTACAATTGGCTTCATTGAGGTCATGACTTCATATGCAGTTTGAATCCAGCTGGAGTTTCCAGCTTCAACTAAGAGTTCTTCTTCAAGGAGGGTTTAGTAGTATTTTCAGATGCTGTTGTGCTGAATAATAGGATGTTTATATGCAAAAGTAAGCAAGAGCAAGTTTGATAATCACCCAAGTGGTGTGCTAAAAAATTGTAATAAGGGCTGGAAAAACCGCGTTCAGTGATCTGACTTTGTTATAGGCGAAAGAGAAAAAAAAGCAAATACAAAAAATGAAAAAACTTTTTGGCATTTCCTGTTAATTTGTCATTAGCATATTATCCATTGAAGAAGGAAATGAAAAGTAATTCCTATAAAATTGATGGAAAGGCATAGTTTTGTCAATGCTATTGGAAAAAAAATGTGCAAATGAGTTCCTTTTACATTTCTTCAGCTTTTCTGAAATGCAGTAGTGAAGGAACAGCCCCAGTTATTGTCTTTGTTTCCAAAATGTTTGCTGTTGATGCAAAGGCATTACCACAGAATAAACCAAGGTAAGAAAATGTACCTTTTAACTTTCAGATCTATATTAGATAATTTTGGAAAAGTTACGTTGTAAAAATGGATAAATTGTTTTAGAACTGAGAAAATAATTCATGAATTCTTGAGATGCAATAAAAAGTTTTTAGCAAGTACAGATACTCTGAAACAGTTCCAGAGACGATTTATTTAATCAGATTAGTTTTAGAATATTTAGTAAATTTGTTGAGGAGTAAAAAACAGATTTGTTGAGAAATAGTACTTTTGTCCAAGTGTGTCATCCTAATGCATACATTATGTGCTGTTTCAGAACGTTTGGTTGGAAATATGATTGAGTGGTAATGCTTAGTTTTCAGTAA
This sequence comes from Baryphthengus martii, assembly GCA_013396935.1. NCBI lineage: Eukaryota > Metazoa > Chordata > Aves > Coraciiformes > Momotidae > Baryphthengus > Baryphthengus martii. Next base: position 649 of record VWZK01002512.1, on the reverse strand, counting down.
GCTTGGCACTGTCACAACAGTTTGTGTTTGTACCAAGAAGCACTTCCCATCAAATCTGACGTAATAATGAAGCGATCATCTAGTCCATTGCAAGTGCAAAGTAAAATGTGTTAATGAAAGTAGTCTAGACCTTGACTGGCTTTTTGCAGTGAGCTGAAAGCATTAATGCATTTCAAAAGATTTTCTTCTGGGAGGTTTGAAGAGTTTTTGTTACGTTATTGTTTAATGACTGTCTTATTTTCTTTGAGGGGTAGATCCTTCTTGATTTAATTTCCTTGATGTACTTAACTACACTACTTTTAGCTAAAGCCATCGGCTTCTTTACAGAAGAAATGTACTTTTCTGATGACTGTAAGAATAACTTCTCTTAACTTTTCATCCCTCTGAGCTTCTAGGGCATTTTCAAGTAGTCAGCTTCTGTATTCACTGGCCGTTTTGTGTATTCCTGGGACTATTGCTATACAGCGACAGTATTACAGAAAATATTAATCTTTCTACTAAATTAGACTAATTGTGACTGTTAAATCTTTGTGCAAAAAATGGTACTGTTGCTATAGTGATATTTGGAAGCTTTACTAATATCTTCGATTTTTCAATCACTTTCTAGACTTCGATTTTTATATATTTATTTATTTATTTATTCATTTAT
>VWZK01002510.1:479191-490189 GCA_013396935.1 Baryphthengus martii | reverse complement strand
GAAAAACAAGTCGGATATTTGAACTGGAAGAGGTCTAGCAACACTGGAAAGGCTGGAGCAAGGAGGATTTGGAAGACACCGAGGAAACGTGCTGAGTTTCACAAGACTGAGGTCTGCTTTCTCATGAAACATCCCAAAGTTTACCACATCTTCTTAAATCTTATCCTGAGTGCTCCATTTTTCGTTTTGCTACGCACAGCCATCGAGGAAGCAGAAATGCAAGCTGCACTGAGTATTAAAGGCAACCTAGAGAATACTTCTAGTAGTCACACGCACGTACAGGTGTGTGGTGTTCCGTACAACCTCCTAAAAACACCTAGCATCAAGTGAACAGAAGGGTGCTTGCCAAAATGCCACCACGTCTCGCGTTAGGAATCACTACCCAGGCTCTGGTACAGCACGTTGAGTGACCCTGAAGGCAGCTCTCACCTCACTCAAAGCTGCTGTGATTTTGCTCTAACACTGAGAGGCAACGGAGTAAACCTGACCTGCGACTGCCAACCCAGCTGACAAAGGTCACTGACCACACAGCAGCGGTAACGACTTTTGGTCATTACCAACTTGGGCCAGGATTCAACAGGGACCTAAAGGTGAGTGCCTTCACATTCCATTATCAATCCTCAGACATCATAGAATCATCTAGGTTAGAAAAGATCTTCAAAAGCATCGAGTCCAACCATTACCTCTACTCTACACGTTCACTGCTAACCCATGTCCCTCAGCACCACATCGACACGACTTTTAAACACATCCAGGGATGGTGATTCAACCTTCACAAGCCTTTCAGTGAAAAAATGTCCAACTTAAACCTCCCCTGGTGCAACTTGAGGCCGTTTCCTCTTTGTTTCCTGGAAACATCAAATGTAAAAGTCTATAGTCAAAAAGATTTCAGACGTCAAAATTACTTCTCAACCTTTAGACTATTTTCTTGTACGGAAAATTAATTTTACCATTATCAAACCTTCACTGCAACTTTCCTGAGAGCAGTGCCCAGTTTGCAGGGAGCTACAACTGGGCAACTCCTAGTGCACTGCTACTAACTCAGCAAGAGAAATCGCTGCATTCTTGCCAAGTGCACGCGAAGGATGCCTGGATTCCCATGTCCCTTCGCCACAGGGCAGCCCGTGGAGCGAGGGTGTCGAAATAAATGGGCCGTTTCATCTATCGCGTTCCAGCACTGCACAAAACATTCCTCCTCCTCTGCCTTGGTGCTGGTACCCCCGCCTCTTCCTTCCAAAAGCATGCATGAGTCCTAATTCAGTGAAAAAAACCCAAACTAATCAACATTTAGGTCTTCAGCACAGCACTGCTCTGTCATCTCCGTTGTCGCTCCAGCGCAAAGCTGCTCTCCTTTCTCAGCATCAAGCTTCACACAGTCCCTTGTATTTTTGCAGTTTGGACAAAAAAAAAAAAAAAAAAAAAAAAGCTTTCTCATCTTCAGATAAAATAGAAAGAGATATTCCCAGGGCAATCCTTTGAAACGAATAAGCGACCTTTAACCCTGTCCATCTGATACTCCTGCGCTGAGCGCCTGGAGCACACAATTATGGTCTTTCTGCTTCAAAAAAGAAATCAGAAAGTGGCTGCCAGCTTACGCTTGCTAGCAGATGCTTAAAAGATGCCTTCATGATTTCACCTTAGGCAACTACAGGCTAGGTAAGAAGCTCAAAAGGTAAATAGCTGCAGTGGTTACACGGTGCGTGGCTTTTGTTCCATCGTTTCTATGGATAAACACAGGATTGACAGCGTCCACAGAGAAGATGCTTTCTTTTCGGAGGGCACTGCTCCTCGCTGTTCTATTTTCTTACATCTGTGAGCCTTTCAACGCGGTCTTTCAGCTCTGGAAGCGCTTAACAAAGTACCAAGTGGTGGGTACCTAAAAAGGTGCCACCAGACCAATAGCAAAGAAGGGAACGTTAAAAATCAAGAGTAAATCCTCCAAAAATAAAGTCCTTTAAACTGCAGCCATTAGACTCTCAGCGCTGTTGCAAAGTGATTGAGGAGAAAACTGCCACATGATGAAACCCCCTGGGAATAGGGGACTAAAATGTTTCTAGAAAGCATTTATTAATTTGGGGGCTTTCTCTTAGGAGCAGGAGTAGGGCACTTCATATATACTCCTGTAAGCATTTAAGAACAGTGAAGGAAGGTTTAGTATTCAGGACAGCACTTTTCTCCTGGGTATGATTCATAAACAGAAGACTTAATGAATTTATTTGTATTTTAAGCAGAAGCTGAGCCAAATAGTCATCCATTCAACCTCAGACTGCGGTATTTTCAGAATTGGAGGAAAAAAAAAAGAGCTGAATAAACCAACAGAAGTGAGGCAGCTCTTTTGTGCATAGATAAGTGTGGGGGACAACCGAATGTTGTTTGGTGGTGATGTTAAAATAGAAGACACAGAAGGTGATTAAAATGTATGTTTCTGTGCTGCCTTGCAGCCCAGAGGATCCCAAACATCCTCCCAGGGCGAGGAAATACAGACCTCTGCAGCAGCCTCTACATGTTCCTGCAGCCTGAGCAGGCAAAGGGAACAGAGACTGATCCCAGTATTACATGGGGGGTGTAACTGGGGGGTTGTGTGTTGAACTACTATGGCACAGTCCTGCCTTCTGTTGAAAAGCTTCCTCCTCTCAGATAAGGCTGCACATCAGCATCCCGCTAAGCTCTCATAGTTCTCGTACGTGCGCTAAATCACTAGTATCTCACAAGTGATTTGTGACAGTTGCTATCAACATCCACACCACTGTCAGATGATGCTACGCGGAAACCACAAGGTCAAATACAAGCTGGAGCTTCTTCCCGAAGAGTTTCTTTGGGCCAGCACATTGTCAAGTCCAGATTTAAACTGATTTCCTTTTCAGTACCGGGAAGCAACTGCAGCCTGTGCTGCCCTCCCCTCTTCCCCGCTGTGTCTGAAAATCGTCCTACAGCACCGCTATTTTCACGCACTGCAGAGTCATAAAGAAGTAGGTATCACACCATTCCCCATGGTTTCAGGTTCTTCAGCCCCTTCAGCCTTTAACTCTGGTTTGGGGAGAAGGCTGGGCTTTTCAGCTTTACAGTTACAACGGGATGGTGGCTTTGCTTTTAACCCAGGCAGCTCCTATTGGTTTAGCAGTTTATTCAACTACACCATCTGAGGAGAAGTAGAGGAAGAGAGGCAAAGATACTTCACCCTCGAGTTCTCATTCTGGTGACTTGTCCAAAAAATTCTTAGAGTACAAGACACTCCACATCTTCAGGTTTGGTGGTTGTTTTTTCCTCCCAAAAGGATCGGACAATCACACAGATCATTTCCCCTAATACCAAACACCACCCAGGTTAGCTCCTGGATTTATTCTTGCACTTAGAATCATAGAATGGTTTGAGTTGGAAGGGACCTTTAAAGGCCATCTAAGGTCACTTGTCTTGCCAAAAGCTACCTCTGTTCTTGCTCAACATCAAGCAAGCTTGACTCTGCTTAATGTGGGACTAGCAACTGTCTCATCCTGGGAAGCCGAATTTGTTTCAGTCCATGTAAGAGGCAACACACAGACAGCGGTGAGCCTTTGTCTTTAGAGCTGTACATGTCCATTTCCTTGGGTAATACAGCCTAAGGACATCAGCCACCAAAGACTCCAGTCTCCTGTGTCCCACAGACCAAAGTAATTGGTGGATCAAGCATTTACAGTGAATAGCTGGTGCAGGTAGTTGGTACCTACAAAGCAGTTAGTTCTCTTTCGCCAAGCCAGTGACCCCAGTTGGAGTGGCCAGTTGATGACCAATTGTCCTTCAGTCACCCTGCTGAAATCCTCCCTGGGCAGAAGCACTCTCCCATCATGTTCATGGAAAGACTCTCTCTTTCCCTGGAGCTCTGTCTCAGGCACAGTACTCGAGCAATGGGAGTCACTCGTGTAAAGCTTCCCAGAAACAAAACATCTTCCTTTCAGTAAGAAAAAGGAGGTACTGCAGTGGAAAATTACCTCACAGTAATTTAGATAGATACTGTCCTCTTTTCTTGCCCCTTTCTTTTCCCCTCCTTTCCTGTTCCCTCTAAAAGCCATCTGTTTGAAAACAAAAATAAAAATCTTCAGTTTAAACACAACTGAGTGAAGAATAATCTCTCACAGAACTGGAGGAGTATCAGCCTGACTCCAGCTTCCTTGATGGTAGAGATAATAGCACGATACACGCTTTTAAGCAGCGATGGAAAGGAGAAGGCTGTGACAAACTGAATTATGGTTTGTTTCCTCTTTTTTTTTTATGGTTCAAGATTGACCTCGGCCTCTGGGAGTCCTTCTGAACTCCGAAGGAAAGAAAAATGGCAAGTTGAGAAACAAGAATCTATTTTGTTCTCATCTATCACGCCACATTTTTATGGTTTAATATTTCAGGATATAGTCCAGCCGCTCAAAAACGTTGCACATCCCACCAAGCAGCTGAAAAATGCCTTTTCTCAATGCTAAGAAATTCTAGCAGTTTGTACAGCTGATTAGCAAGCAATCTGTTTTATGAGACTAGGAGTAACCTGTGCTATCTGTCAGGCCAGAATAATTTGGAAGGAAAATCTACCACTGGAGGAAATTCAATCAGATTTGCTCAGAGATGTGACAAGTTAGAAGCTGTCCCTAAGGAAAATGGATTAGTCAATAAGTAGAAGTGAAATCGTTTAAGGTACGTGATTAATTTAATTTGCCAGATGGCTTCTACCTTCCCACGTAGTTGTACACGAGTGTGGAATATATTAACCATCTATATACAGGCTTATATATTTACAGATAAACATAGATATTTGCAATAAAAAGGAGTATATGAATACAGCAACATATTTACACACACACTTTAACCAATATATTAAAGTGATTCTACCAATATCATATCTAGGGACACAGGGGGGGAAAAAAAAGACAAGGTAAGTAGAATAAGTCACACTGCAGGAGCATTTTTACAGCAAGTATAACATTCAGGAAGAACCTCTTGAACATACATACCTTAAATTTTAAGACAGGTGGTTTTGATATGGTGGATGCCTTTAACCCATGTAACCTCTCTTCTATCTCTCTCAACCTAGAAAATAGAGATCTTTCTGAGATCCAATAAAAAACGTAGCCTTAACCTCTCTGATCCAAACAGGCATTCCTGTGGGGTCCAACAGTTTTGTCTGCACTGAAGAGAGAGTGATGGTGTCAGTATTTCTTGGAGGCAGCCCAATGGCTTAAAAAATCAATGTATGTGAAACCCTCTGACAACAACTAAGACACGACAGCTTCCTTGTTCACCACCCACCCTCCTTCCTCAGACGCAGGTGAATCACCTCCTGTTTCCTTGGTGGTTTTGCAGCCAGATCACCTGGGTTTTGTTTGCTTGCTTGTTTTTTTTGAAACAAGCAGCCAACCCAAGTCACAGAAACTCCAGGGCCAAAGCATTACAGAGTTCTGTATTGCGGTGGAATATCTAGAGGACAGCGTCACATCCTTCCAACTTGCATTAAAAAAAAAAGGTTGTTCACCTGTTTTTCTAGTTAATCCAAATTGAAAAATCAGTTCTGGTACAGGCTCGTAGGATGTGGATTCAGAGCTCCTATTAGCAGTGTGCTCCCTGTGCCTGTTCAGTCCTCTGTTTACCATCTACCGCTGCCATTCAGCAGAATATCAGCCACAAAAGAGAACAGCCGTGGTGGGTTCTGGAAACACTCAAAGGGCGTCATCTAGGGATGTGGTTTTCACCTTTAATAATCAGAAGTGGGTGTATTACCGTTGTTTAGTTATGTAAAGTTCTTCAAGTAAACGTTGCTCCTCGTAGCTCATCCAACGGTCTTCAAGCTCCTCCTCTTCCTTCTGCAGCAACTGTTCGTAAAGCCTGACCGGGTTCCAGCCAGTCATGATGTCGTAGGTGATGACGCAGCCCAGCGAGTGGGACACAATCGAGACTTTCCCTCCTTTCTCCTCAAACTCCGGATTCCGGGAGCAGAAGAGCGTGTAAAGCCGATTCAGCTCCTGCTGCAGCCCCTTCACCAGCTGTTTCAAGAGAGTAAGGAAAGGAAGTTTAATATCAACATCTTAATACTCTCGTTCATGAAAGGTCACATACTCCACTGACCAGCTTCTCCGGCAGGCAGCTAGGATCAGCATGATGGACTTCACTTAAGTTGGGAAGATGAGCAAAATCTTACAGTCAGCAGCAGCTTGCTTGACTCTCTCTGACTCCAGTGGTTCACCTCTCCCCTCCAGACCCAGCAGCAACCACCACACAGGACATGTGGCGACGCTAGAACCGCCACAGTAAGCAGCCCAATTAAATTGAAGTAAACTCTTACACAAATGACAGCTGTGCTTCAAGTACTTAACAGCATCTCCTGAGGTGGGCAACAGTGAGGCACTTGGTTGTCACCAGTGGTCCATTAGCAAAACAGTGACTACTAAACACCTTGGTATTTCCCTCGTTCCTTGTTTCTCTGTCTTTTCATGGCACTGAATGTTTCTCCTGTGTCAGAGGTTCAGCTCTGCTTTTAACCTAAGGAGGCTGGAAGGAGCCTGAGCCACACACGATCTGGATTCAACCCTCATCTCTGCCACAAGCTTGGCACGTAACCCTAGACAAGACATACTCTCTCCTCTTCATTGATCCAAGTGAGCAACATTCATAGAATGATGGAATGGTTTGGGTTGGAAGGGACCTTTCAAGGCCGTTTAGTCCAACTCCCCTGCAGGGAGCAGGGACATCTTCAACCAGAGCAGGTGGCTCAGAGCCCCATCCAACCTCCCCTGGGATGGTGCCAGGGATGGGGCAGCGACCACCTCTCGGGGCAACCTGGGCCAGGCTCTCACCACTCTCAGCATCAAAAATTCCTCCCTTCTCTCTATGCTACATCTCCCCTCTTTTAGTTTCAAACCATTATCCCTTGTTCCTAGCTCATTGCAGGGGACCGGGAAAATAAATCCACTAAAATGGATACGCTCAGATACTCCATTGACAGCCTAAATGGGTTCTGGGAAAACATCCTCAAATTGCTTTTGGATCTTCATAAAACATCCTTGAACTCATCAAGTCTTGCATTATTTTGCCCACTGCTTGGCTACAAGGAGCTGCATCTTTCTGTCCTACCTCTCCTCCTACCACACCTATTGTAAATTCTCCCAAAGGAATCAGGATGAAACGATGCTGCTCAAGAATAAAAAGCCTCCTTTTAGGCAAAAGGAAGATACAGGAGGAGAAAAAGCACATATGAGGCAGAGCTAGAATTTCAGCAGCTGATGGAAACAACACTAAAAAAAACAGTTTTCTGGTTATAGGTTTCCAGGAGGGTTCTGAGGGAAAAACAAGAAACTCAACACAGTTCTCAGACACCACAGGCTCATCCTATAGCACTACTGCAAGAAATATATATTGGTCCTATATTAATTGAGACTCTGAGAGGCTTGTCTGCTTCAAACCCTACACATATGTATAAAATATTCAGGGTGCATAGGCATAAAAATGTTCAGATTCACAGAAAGTATTTTTTAACAGGCAAACATTGAAAGCCATGAGATTTAGGAACTAGACAACACAAGAGGAAAAAAAAAAAAGGCAGCTTTGCTTGTGAAACTCCTGGTAGTAACTGAGAAACCCTTCCAGGCTATGGCCTAGAGGAGGACAAACAAGAAATTGCAAATCATTCCCTTGTTAGCAACGGGAAATTAAAGCTACAGAACATGTAATTTCAGGCTGATTTTTCAAGAGCCTGAATCATTACAGAGCATAAATATGAATGGCGCTGGGACTGTCGGTGTTTGATACACATTTTACGGAGTGAGAAACCACACATCAAACCCTGCGCCTAAAGTGCTGCGGAATGAGTACTAAAGCCTTGAGACTGCTCGGGGAAATGAGTCTTTTAATACTTATTTTCCAGTATTTTTGACTGTGACGCTGCCTGTTCTGGCATTTGGCTGTATGGAGACTCTGGGCACGACTTTCACACACGAACAGACAGGCAGAGGTTTCTGCAAGAGCTGGAGCTGACAACAGAAATCAGGACTAGCTTTGACCGGCTGGTATTTTCTCCGTTTAAAAAGGTTTTGACTAAAACCCAGAATAAAATAGCAGAGATCTGTTGAAATCGAAGTGTTTTGGGATTCCTGCCGGGAGCTCAGTGAAACCAGGGAAGGTGGATCCTCAGCAGTTTGCATGGCTGGCTCCTGTGGTCCCCTCCAAGGGAGCCAACACGCATCGTCCTGCTGCCGAGGATCTCAGCAGGGAGCCTGGAACCCCGAGCCATTGAGTAGACACTCTGGATGGAGTGCTGCCTTCAGCTTGCAAAGGGCAGTTTAAAAAAGCCAAAAAAACAGTGCTGGACTCATCATGGCTTCCAGCAGCCCTGTCAGTACAGCAGGGAGATGAGCAATGTCATCTTAGAATCACAGAAGCACAGAAATGTTTTGGTTGGAAAAGACCTTTAAGACCATCAAGTCCAACCGTTGCCCCATCTCTGCCAGGGCACCACTAACCCCTGTCCCTCAGCACCACAGCTCCACGCCTTGGAAACCCCTCCAGGGATCATGGGGACTCCAGCCCTGCCCTGGGCAGCCTGGGCAACCCCCTTCTGTGAATAATCTTTACCTTATATCTAATCAAAACTTCCCCTGGAGGATCCAAGGCCATTTTCTCTTGTTCTATCCTTTGTTCCTTGGGAGCAGAGCCCGACACACTCCCAGCTCCTGAATTTCAGGGAGTTGTGGAGAGCCAGAAGGTCTCCCCTGAGCCTCCTTTGCTCCCGGTTGAACAAGCCCAGCTCCCTCAGCTGCTCCTCACGAGATTCCTGCTTCAGACCCTTCCCCAGCTCCGTTGCCCTTCTCTGGCCATGCTCCTCTGGTCCTTCTGAGAGTGAGGGGCCCAAAACTGACCCCAGGATTCAAGGGCCAGCCTCCCCAGTGCCCAGTCCAGAGGGACAATCCCTGCCCTGGCCCTGCTGCCCCCCTAGTGCTGACCCAGCCAGGATGCTGGGGACTTCTTGGCCACCTGGGCACTCTCTGGCTCGTCTCCAGCTGCCTATTGACCAACCTACCCAGGTCCTTTCCCTCCAGGCACTTTCCAGCCACTCTGCCCCAGCCTGGAGCTGTGCAGGGGGTTGTGATGAGCCAAGGGCAGGACCCGGCCCTTGGTCTGGTTGACCCTCATCCCTTTGGCTTCACCCATCAATCCAATCATGTTTTAAAAAAAATCTTAGATAAGCTGTATTCATATATCTCAGTGTCCTCATTTCTTTCTCTAGTGGGGAAAGATGCACAACAACTCACGTACTCTTGGCTTCTTGTTGCACAAAACCTCTCGCGCCCGATGCCCTGCCCAACTTACTCAACAGCCCTGTAGCCTACTCTCCTGTACCCTATTCCTGCACAGCCTATTTCCCTGGAAAAGCAGCTATCTCCCAGGAAGAATATTACATCAGTCTCCCCCACAGCCCGTAGCCACAGAGTTGGTAAGGAAGCTTCTGGCATCATGGCATTTGATTACAAAAGTCTTGTTCTCTTGCAATCTGGGGGCATAAGACAGAATATTCTTGGTAATTAGATTAGAAACAGAACCTTTTTGGTGTAGAGTAAAAATAATAGAAAAGAAAGGAAAAGCGAAAAGCATATTCATTTTAAGTCTCAGCTAAAAGACTATTTGGTTAAGCAGTGTATGAAGTTAAGATAATATTTTATCCTGATTCCCTTCCTTAGCTTTAAGAAAAAGACCTATACAATATTTTGACTTAGAAAAGCTTGGTTTGAAAAGGACTTTAGCTCAACAAGTGTAACATGAAGTGCTTTCAAGTCTCTTTTGTAGTTCCAGCTTGATAGACACACTAACACTCCACATCAAAAATACCTTCTACAAACACTGATAGTCTCTATTTTTGTTAAAATCAGTGACTTTTTTCATTGGGCTGAAACATGAAAAACATAACTACCAATNCAGCCCTGCCCTGGGCAGCCTGGGCAACCCCCTTCTGTGAATAATCTTTACCTTATATCTAATCAAAACTTCCCCTGGAGGACCCAAGGCCATTTTCTCTTGTTCTATCCTTTGTTCCTTGGGAGCAGAGCCCGACACACTCCCAGCTCCTGAATTTCAGGGAGTTGTGGAGAGCCAGAAGGTCTCCCCTGNAACCTCTCGCGCCCGATGCCCTGCCCAACTTACTCAACAGCCCTGTAGCCTACTCTCCTGTACCCTATTCCTGCACAGCCTATTTCCCTGGAAAAGCAGCTATCTTCCAGGAAGAATATTACATCAGTCTCCCCCACAGCCCGTAGCCACAGAGTTGGTAAGGAAGCTTCTGGCATCATGGCATTTGATTACAAAAGTCTTGTTCTCTTGCAATCTGGGGGCATAAGACAGAATATTCTTGGTAATTAGATTAGAAACAGAACCTTTTTGGTGTAGAGTAAAAATAATAGAAAAGAAAGGAAAAGCGAAAAGCATATTCATTTTAAGTCTCAGCTAAAAGACTATTTGGTTAAGCAGTGTATGAAGTTAAGATAATATTTTATCCTGATTCCCTTCCTTAGCTTTAAGAAAAAGACCTATACAATATTTTGACTTAGAAAAGCTTGGTTTGAAAAGGACTTTAGCTCAACAAGTGTAACATGAAGTGCTTTCAAGCCTCTTTTGTAGTTCCAGCTTGATAGACACACTAACGCTCCACATCAAAAATACCTTCTACAAACACTGATAGTCTCTATTTTTGTTAAAATCAGTGACTTTTTTCATTGGGCTGAAACATGAAAAACATAACTACCAATTTTTTCTCTCCTAAACAGCATCGCTGTGATTAAAACCAACTTTTTATGAGCTGATTTATTTATTTTTTCTTTTCAATCCTCACCCAGAGCTTGCTGACAGCTTCTCCTGCTCCCACTGTACCTACATCCAATGATCTCCTGATTCAGGGAGCCCTGGTGTTTCTGCCACTCCATGGGATCTATTACATGCTTAGGAAGCACCTGCTGCTTCTGCCTGAAAACAGGAAAGCAGGGATCATCCAGGAAAAAA
>VWZK01002510.1:431319-479169 GCA_013396935.1 Baryphthengus martii | reverse complement strand
AAAAAAAAAAAAAAAAGGAACAGTGGAATGCAACACGACTAGACCCTCCTCTTTCCATCTCCCCTCTTGCCTCCCAGTTCCCACCTTACTTGAGGGACCAGTGGGACTGAACATCCACAAAGAGCCGCTTCTCCAGCCCTCCCAGCAAGGCTTTCAGTGCGGCTCTCCCCAAAAAAGCTTCCTTGAGTTGCTGCCCAACCCATATTACCACCTCCTAAGGCTTCTCAACAGACTAAACAAGCTCAAATATCTCACAAAAGAACAAATGTGGCAGCAGCTGATTGAGTCAATGTATAATTTTTTTTTTCCTGTGCAGCTTCTCCCACAAGCTGCTTTCTGCTCTGACTGATGCTCTGCTCTGCTCCATCACCCTCAGCTCTTCCAGGAGGACCAGTGAAACACAGCACGCTTACGTGTCCACGTCTGAACAGATCAAACCATCACAGCAGAGGGAACACTTTCTATTCCTTCAGAAAACAGTCACATTAAACCTCTTCTTCCCAGCTCTTCTTTCTACCACAGCACTTAGTTTAGCATCGGCCTGAGGGCATCTCAGTATTTGAAAGAAAGGTACAGAAAAATCTTATAGTGTTCCTATTTTCTTCCCTAGAAAAGCCTTTCATCCCCATTTTGATTTTTAGGGAAAAATTTCCTACGTGCCTTTTTACAGATCGATTGTTTCAGGGCAAAAGTTCAGTGCAGGATTCAAATGCTACAAGCCTTGTAGATGGTACCACTCCAAATACTCATAAATATCCAGAGAAAATGAAATACAAATAAAGCAGGACTTGGCAATGCCCGAAGCCTTTCATGCAATCAAATTTCCGAGACTCATTTTGTGGCAAGTCATAATCAGAGAAATGAAGCTCCTCACAATTCTCAGGCTGGGAAGAAAGCCTTGATGTGCCATTACATTTTCAGACCTGCTCAGTTCTGCTTAACGTCTTTATCTGGACAGGGGGATCGAAGCACCTGCAGTCAGTTTGCAGACAACATCAAGTTGGGCAGGAGTGTTGATCTGCTGGAGGGTAGGAGGCTCTACAGAGGAGTCTGGCCAGGCTGGATCCATGGGCTGAGGCCAATGGGATGAAGGTCAACCAGGCCAAAGGCCAGGTTCTGTGCCTGGGTGACCAACCCCCTGCACCGCTCCAGGCTGGGGCAGAGCAGCTGGAAAATGCCTGGAAGGAAAGGACCTGGGTAGGTTGGTCAACAGGCAGCTGAAGACGAACCAAGAGAGTGCCTAGGTGGCCAAGAAGGCCACCAGCATCCTGGCTGGGTCAGCACTGGGGTGGCAGCAGGGCCAGGGCACGGATTGTCCCTCTGGACTGGGCACTGGGGAGGCCGCCCCTCGAATCCTGGGATCAGTTTTGGGCCCCTCACCTCCAGAAGGACCTTGGAGGGGTAGAACTGGAAAAGCCCCGGCCCAGGCTGCCCAGGGCAGGGCTGGAGTCCCCATCACCCTGGAGGGGTTTCCAAGGAGTGGAGATGTGGTGCTGAGGGACAGGGGTTAGTGGTGCCCTGGCAGGGATGGGTTAACAGCTGGACTCCACGATCTTAAAAATCTTTTCTAACCTAAACAATTGTACCATTCCATGACTCTAATACTGACAGAAGCACAGACCCTTGAGAGGCAGCCTTTGATACAGTTTGACAAGGCACCACCCCAAAAACGGATGCATTTCCTACATGTTCAAAGGGCAAGGGAAAGACTTGATTTCTAGCAGTCAAAGATCTCAGCAAAACAAGGTAAGTAGAGAAAAAAAACGTCATCAGACAACTCAGCAGCTGTGGTGTGGTGCCCCTGAGAAGCTCTTCTAGGAATGTGTTTCATTTTTGCTTCATGAAAAGGAGATTGATGGCTCGTTGCCTGAAGCGCCCTTTATCAGCTGAAGTCCTGCCAGTAAATCTTCCACTCAGGAAACCCGAGCCTGCTGGATCAAGTTGCTCAGAAGTCACCAGCTTATACTGTGACAAACTGAGGTTAAACGCTCCGTGCCCTTCACAAACCAAATTAAAGGCAGCCTAAGGAACGGGCTTTCCGCACATTCGCAGAGAGCCAGGGCGACAGCCGCGCAATTCGAGGGGAAGCCAAAAAAACCCAGACTGACGAGCAAGGAAGGGCAAAAGAGTCTTCCTTTGGCCTTTGAGCAGGCCAGAAATCCCCTCTCCTTTCCAGTAACGTGCCCGCCTGGCATATTGCTTCCAAGAAGTCAAAAAATAACGGCCCATTTCACCCGCTCAGGAATCCTGGTGGCAAGGGCACGTGTTTTATAAAGACAAGCTGGGAGTCGGAGTCAGATGAGACACGTCACTCATCTCAGACAGAAGAAGGAGCTGTGTTGAGGTTGATAATATGGGCAGAAGGATCATCTCTCTAATCACCTCGAGTATTGGACAAGCCTGAACTGCTGAGTGATGATGGGGAGCAAGTAACCGTGTAAGCAGCAACACATCCAGAGCTGCTGCCTGTCTCAGCTGAAGCCCTTTTGTGCAGAATCACAGAACCATAGAATTGTCAGGGTTGGAAGGGACCGTAAAGATCATATAGTTCCAACCCCCCTGCCATGGGCAGGGACACCTCCCACTAGAGCAGGTTGCCCAAAACCCCATCCAACCTGGCCTTAAAAACTTCCAGGGATGGGGCTTCCACCACCTCTCTGGGCAACCTGTTCCAGGGTCTCACCACCCTCATGGGGAAGAACTTCTTCCTAACGTCTAAAATAAATCTCCCCTCCTCTAGTTTGGATCCATTCCCCCTTGTCCTATCACTGCCCGACATCCTAAATAGTTCCTCACCAGCTTACTGGGCTGGGCTGGAAAATCCAAACCTCTCAAATCCCCAGCACCAGCATCCAAACCAGATGTTCATTCCTCCTTTGACGCAAAAGAAGCCTCACGAGACGCCAGCATAAATAAGCATGCCGGCTTCTTGCAAAGTAAAAGGAAGGGGGCAGCGTACGTGGTGGGCAAACACCTCCTGGACCTACACCAAGGAGATCCAAGCAGGAGGAGGAAGAACTTCAGCCCCCTGCTCATTACAGTGGGCAGATCACGGGGGTCAAAGGGCCTGTTCAGTGCACACCACAAGTCCTAGGATAGAAAAATGACATTTTCCCCTCAACATCCAGGAAATGAATTGTGTTGGTTTTTTTTTCCAGAAAACAAGAAGTACAAAACCCCTGCTGGTACCCTGAGCACACAGCGGGCGCTGCTCTTGCTTGAATCCTCAATGACTCGTTTGCTGCCAAACCCTGGACACAGCACTCCAGTCCCAACCTCCTTGATCTGTCAAAGTCAAGGAAAACTTGTTCTCCTCTTGGGCTAAGTCTTCTGAGACTGCTCTCACCTCTGACCTCCTCCTTTCGGAGGTCCTTTTCCTCTGCTCTCTCCACAGGACCTCATCCACTGGACAATCCTCTCATATGAAACAGCTTGAAGTCCAGAAGAAAAAAAAAACAAAAAAAAACAAGAAAAGAAAAAAAAATCAACAAATTGACCTTATATATGAAAAGGGAGTGCAGGAAAGCTGACCTCTGCACCCCTCCAGCTTGAATAGCATGACTGTTTTTGTAGGCTTCGTGGGAATGGAATTTTAAGGAGATTGAAAGAACAGTGAATTTTGCAAGCAGCTCTCTCCAAACGTCAAGAGAACTTCAGGAGAAAGCACAAACTTGTTTGAAATTCAGCAACCAGGCAGTAAGAAGGTGTGTGAGCCAACTGGAGGTAGAAGAAGGTCCTTAATAGCCAACAAAAGAGCTGCAGCTCAAGGGTGGATTGTAAAAGACGAAAGCAAAGACAAGGAGCGTTCGCTTCCCGTGAAGCAGAAGAACGTGCCAGCACACAACGCAGAGACGGCGAGACTGCTGACCCGCCAGGGTACAACAGTTGTCACACTCCCTGACGGCATCACCGATGGATGCCAGAAGGATGTCACAACAACAGATGAGAGGCCAGAATGAGACTTAGCTCTGAGCAGACGGGAATGGCTGTGTGTCGCTGTGACGTTACAGAAAAAGGAGCTATGGAGACCCATCTCTCTCTCTCTCTCTCGTTACTCCTCGTGCTGTTGAAATGCTGAGTCCAACCCATTTCAAACCAAGTGACTGTGTTCAAGCAGATCCAGTAAGCTGCCACTTTATGAAGCTGAGAATACATTCAAGGGCAAGCAAATGAATTAAGTAAGCCATGAAAGTGCTGCCAAGCAGCTCCTTGGCTATCGGGTCCAACAGAATAAGCAAACTCAGTGTTGAAATTGCCTCAGTTCAAAATTTCCTGCTTCACATCCCTCTCATATTCAAATACACAAAGAATAACTGCATATTATTGCTGAGAGTAGTGCTGGAGCATGGCCAGAAAAGGGCAATGGAGCTGGGGAAGGGTCTAGAGCAGGAGTGTGGTGAGGAGCGGCTGAGGGAGCTGGGCTTGTGCAGCCTGGAGCAAAGGAGGCTCAGGGGAGACCTTCTGGCTCTCCACAACTCCCTGACAGGAGGTTTGAGCCAGGGGGAGTCAGGCTCTTCTCCCAAGGAACAAGCGACAGAACAAGAGGAAGCAGCCTCAAGTCACCCCAGGGGAGGTTTAGGTTGGAGCTGAGGAACAATTTGTTCCCCTGCAGGGTTGTCCAGGCGTGTCCCAGGCTGCCCAGGGCAGGGCTGGAGTCCTCATGATCCCTGGAGGGGTTTCTAAGCTGTGGAGATGTGGTGCTGAGGGACAGGGCTCAGTGGGGCCCCGGCAATGCTAGGCTAACAGCTGTACTCGATGATCTTAAAGGTCTTTTCCAACCTTAATGATGTTGTGATGCTATAAGAGAAGGACGTTCCCACTGAAAAACCTCATAGCAAAGAAGGATGAAAGCTCTAGTAGAGTACTTGTCCCAAATGTCAAGAGTATTGTCATTAATTCTCCCTCTTAATCCGTGTACAATAGCAAACCATCCAGCTGTTTCCAGGTACAAGGGAGCAATGCAAGGCTGGCTGTGTTACACTGCATTCCCCAAGTCTTCCCAAAGCCTGCCATGCACCTCCAACACCAAGCCCGCAGCCACCACATCCCAGATCCCATCCTCTTCATTTCCTCTCCTCAGCGAGTGAGAAACATTCAATACCCACCACATCACCCTGCTCTTCAGCTCTGGTGGGAGTAATCCATAAACATCTCCGAATAATCCTCTGAGGCTACTACAATATTTGCACTAAGTCTTCAGAGATCTTGGGAGGACTGATGTAAATAATGTTTATCCTGTACTAAAGGCATTTTCTGCCAAGATATCTATCAATAATTTACAGAATTAACGCTCTGCTGCAAGTACGTACAGTGAAGATCAGTAAAATAAGCACTTCATATAATGAAGGTGACAATGCAAAATTTACAGTGCACCAAATGAGTCTTTTTAATCTCTGTTCCGGCCATTTATTATTAAATAAGAAGCCACAGCGACGCAGATGTGAAACCAAGTCACCCACTGAAGACACTCAACCCCAAGATTACGTTACCACGGACGGTTCTAGCGAGGTCAGAATTAAAACGCGAAATAACTTTTCCTTCGGAAACAGGCACGTGGGCTTCCAAATATCNCCTGGGGCTGTTCAGCTGCACAAGAGCAGCCCCAGAGGGGAGCTGAGCAAGGCTGAGCAAGAGCTCAAGGGCCCCCGGGGGGCAAGAGGCTGGGGCCAGACTCTGCTCAGGGGTGCCCAGCGCCAGCACAAGGGGCACCGGGCACCAACTGCAACCCAGGAGGTTCCCTGGGAGCGGGAAGAGCAACTTGTTTGGTGGGAGGGGGTTGGAGCCTGGCCCAGGCTGCCCAGAGATCCTGGGGAGTCTCCTTCTCTGGAGAGACTCCAAAGGCGCCTGGACCCGGTGCTGCTGGGCCCCCTGCTCTGGGTGACCCTGGTAGAGCAGGGGGGTGGCACCAGAGGAGCTCCAGAGGGCCCTTCCAACCCCTACCAGTCTGGGATTCTGTCGTCAGGAGAACAGCAGATTTACTTTTCTCAAGGCTGAACTCGCTGCACTGCTCAATTTAGTTCTCAGGGGCACAGCAAAGTTTAATTAGCTCCTTCTAAGATACTTTTAGGACTTCTGGATGGAAAGCATTAGGAATGCCCAGAAGATATAAAGAACTGGGCTGGTGTGATGAACCGGTGAGCAAAGAGACTAATTCTGAGCAACATGTGATCACATGAATACTTGAAGCCAAGGCTCATTTCTGAGCTGAAGTGCCTGCCACACCACAAAATGTCTCCACACTGAACATGGGAAAACAAACCAATTGTTTTTCTAGAAGAAAACTCAGCTTGATACTATTGTGTTTACACTCTGCAAAGTTAGGTCACAGAAAATAAAGTAGGCTACAGAAGAGTAAACAAAAAACATGAAACCAACTCAAACCAAAACAAATCTCCTTTCTGTAAGTAAAGGCAAAGTGAAAGGAGAAAAAAAAAAATATACAAAAACTATTTGGTGACTATTGAGCTTTACACAAGTTCTAACCAAATGAGCAGAATCAAAGAAGAAGTCACATTGGTGACACCTCCCCGGCAGAACGTGAACTCTGCAGCT
This sequence comes from Baryphthengus martii, assembly GCA_013396935.1. Classification (NCBI taxonomy): domain Eukaryota; kingdom Metazoa; phylum Chordata; class Aves; order Coraciiformes; family Momotidae; genus Baryphthengus; species Baryphthengus martii. The sequence continues at coordinate 472,617 of VWZK01002510.1, read as the reverse complement.
GAATGAACAAGAAGAAAACCTGCACTCGGCGGCAACACCAACGACACATTTCAGAAACTTGTTCTTCAAGGTTTTCAGTTTTCATTTGTAACAGCACTTTGTTGTTTTTGAGAAATAACTGCAATTCAAATTGTACAACTTTGCTCTGAAAAAGTTGAGATTTATCCGTTCGATCTGAATATGAATCATAGAGCAGTTTGGGTGGGAAGGGACCTTTCAAGGTCATCTCATCCAACCCCCCTGCAGGGAGCAGGGACATCTGCAACTGGAGCAGGTTGCTCAGAGCCCCATCCAACCTCCCCTGGGATGGTGCCAGGGATGGGGCAGCGACCACCTCTCGGGGCAACCCGGGCCAGGCTCTCACCACCCTCAGCAGCAAAGATCTCTTCCTTCTCTCCAGTCTAAATCTCCCTCTTTTAGTTGAAAACCATCACTCCTTATCCTGTCACAACAGGCCCTGCTAAAAAGATTGTCCCCTTCTTTCTCCACTCCCATATGGTAAGGTATGAATAACTGCGTGTACGGTTGCAAACATTTCAAGAAAATTCACTTGATTTGGCAAAAAAAAAATAAAAATCTTAGGTCTTTTGTAATCAGATCTAATCACAGTCAAAGGACACTTGGTATTTGTCAGTTCTCATACCCGAAGGACTGTGATACACCTGCAAAACCACAATTCTCCTGGCCAATGACCTCAATTCTTCATGCATTGCTGGCCAGCATACCTGAACTACACTCACTCATCCATTTCCAATAAGGTGCCCACAGAGATGCCAAGCCTCTCATAAAAAAAAAAATTAAAAAAATCTCTTTTCAAACTGTCAGAGAAGTTTTCATCGCTTGCCACAGAAGTTTGTGCTGGCCTCAGCTGCACAACTCCATAACACAGCAGAGAATCCTGGAGCCCTAAACTTGGCTTAAGTCCAGTTTGTTTCTGGGCTAGTAAAACTTCCACAAAGCCCCACTTACTTCATCTCTGTAAAGAGGACTTGTATAATACATGATATCCATCGCGCTGCTGTTCAGCATATCCCTTAAACCTCGGACTTTATCCGGAGTAATGGANCTCATGCTTTTGTTATAAAGTACTTAAATTCTCATACAACAAATAATTTTACACGTTACGTGCTCAAAAGAAAGAGGTTACAAAACTTTAAGGGTGTTATACTCTAGGCTTAATAAAAAAATCACTTAAATTCAATTGAAAGATATTTGTTAACTCTGGTGGGTTTGGGGTAGAACGTGACTGGAAATTAATAATTTTACCACTGCCTTGAAATCTTGAAGTCACTTAAAATCAACCATTTAGACCCGTATGTAAGGAAGATACTGCAGTGCTTTTAAAAAAGCTATTAAAAAATAACTTTTTCTTTTCCTTAACAGCTATGAAAAAATAGCTTTTACTGTTCTTTAATAGCTATTAAAAAATAGCTTTCTTTCCTTTAACAGCTATTAAAAAATATTGCTTGGAAAGTCAGAATTTTATTTTAATTTCGCACGTCAAATTGGAAGGCTTGAGAGCTCTCGGAATGAGAAACAGGATCATATATTAGCGTCTTAACTCTGAAGGGATGAGAAAAACTTTCAAACACCTGAGAAAAAAGTATATCTGACTGTTATTTGGGGGAGAAGGGGGAGTCATGGTACATTACATTCTTTTAAAATGCTGCTTTACTAGTAGGTGAAAGACTGATCAACAAAAAAGTGGAAAATCACCATGAAAATAAACAAGATATGAAAAGGTCCATGCATTATCAAAAACATTGAGAGCTAACGGAGAAATAATTGTATTTTCCTTTTTTTTTTTCCTTTATGTGACTCTTGGCTCCCGATGCCATCGAGCACAAGAAATTCAATCCAACCGAGGGGCAGCAGCCCTGGGTTTCCAGCAGCTGGTTCCCAGAAGGGTTTTTTATTTCCGAGGCAAAGCTCAGAGTTTCAATATGTTTGGGTTGTTTTTTGGGGTTTTTTTTGAATTCTTATCTTCAAAGCAAACCCCTTTTAATGATTGTTACAACCAAAGGCACGACGACGTTAATCTCCCATCTGTACTTCTCCCAGCCCAAACGCAGTTTAGGAAGCTTAACTCCCTCGCTGAGACGCTTCCCTTAAATATTTTAATGCTCCTCTGCTCTCCTTCAGCAGAAATGAGACGGTTTAGCCTAAATCTCTACCAACACCTGAGACAGGAATCGCTTAAGCTGCTCCGTTTGATGGGCACTTTCGGCACCAACGCAGCATCAGCGCCACGCAGAGATTCCCCCCTATCCCAGACAACTCCGCCAAACTCCTGCCTTGAATTTCGGCTCCCTTTAAACAAAGGCAGCAGGACCCAGAGGGAAGCTGCACGATGAAGCCGGGAGCTGCCCCAAAGCTCTTCCAGAGGTGACAACAGTGAAAAACAGAGAAAGGAGAGAAAAAGAAAAGGGGGGAAAAAAAATAAGAGAGGAGGAGGGGAAAAAAAAAATAAGAGAAAAAAATTGTCTCGACAAATTTTGTTGTTCATCTCCTGCTGCAGTTGTCTCTCTGTTTGGATGCAGGTCGGTAGAGGGGTTTAGGCTGTAGAGGAGAGCTGACGGCGGATGTGTCCGGTGGAATAAATGCAGGGATGATTTTCAGCCCTCGTCAGCAGCTCCTGAGGGCTGCAGAAATGTCACGGCGGCTTTGGGCAAAACGCCTTCTACTTTTTCACTTCAGCCTTATCGGCCGCACGGCAAAAGCGACGCACTTCGCCGAGGACGGGGTATGAAAGGCAAGGTAGAAAATGTTTTTGCAAGGTAAAGATAACGGATTCTTCTCCTTTATCATTTTCTTCCCAGGAAAAGGACAAACTCATCACGCTACTAAACACCCGATCGACAACGTACCGCGTTTTGGAGCAAGCATGCGAAACACTTTTCCATGACCGACACCTACTTCCTGATGGGGAAAGGAGAGGGGAAAAGAGAAGAGAGCATCCTTTACACCCTTTCTTGCAAAGCAGCTACTGATGGCCTGACTAAACAGCCAACGGACACAACTACTCAGCATCTCTGTTTTGAAAGCCTGGTTTCATTGGGCTCCTCATCTCCTACTCTCTGGTCCAACGAGATGGAGAAGCAGAATGTCCTTCCCATGATGAGGAAAAACAACCCAAACCGTTCAGCAGGAGGATCTACTTAAATCAGGGTTGATTTAAGGCCCAAACTGACCTAGTCTTTGCAAAGCACAAAACAACCCTCCTCACCACTCCCCCACACAACAGGTCTCTAAGGATTCGTATTTGAGAGCCCAACTTCAGTCACAGGGAATGTCTAGATTATCAGGAAGATAAAAATTCAGTAAATACATTAAGGATGGACCAGAGTCCTTGAGTAACCAAAACAAAATAGAACCATACCTGTCTGACCAGAACCCGATTACTAAAAAACGGAGGGCACTAAAATCTCAATGAATATTCCTTGGAAATTCTAACAGTTCTTTGGCATTACCAGGTCAGCTCAACTTTCTCTGCATGAAGGAGGACAGTGGCCAGCTAAGAAGAATTCAGAAACAGTTGATTTTAGCAGGAAACCAGCCAAGCAACACTCTAAAGCTGTGTGGCTCGAAAGCAGTAAAAGCAGAGAAATGTCATATGTATAAAGCCCAGAATTCTACACAGTAACAATTTAAGTGAAGGAATCAGTAAATAACCTGGTACTAATAGCAGAGGAAAAAAAAAAAAAATCCAAATTATTTACACATCAGTAAATATTATGACGAAATAGCTCTTAGAGCTACTGACGTCCCCATCTTCAAACACAACAGCTACAGGGTTTCTTCCTGCTCAAAAGAATCCAGACCTTACTCAAGCTATTCATAGGCAAGTTGACATTTTTTAAACTAAAACTCTCCTTTCTAAAGCGAGATAGATGAGTTTAGAAAAACCAGTGCTGCTTAGAAATTCTGTCAGAGCTTTTGGGAAAAGCTTCAAGGCTCCCCTCCCAAAAGCTGTGCCAGCTTTGGATCCCTTATCCAAAATTTTGTGAAACGTAAAATCTAATTTTACTCGGATCTGGAGGGTTCCCCTGACCTACATCAGCTGAGGGTGACCAGATGTAGTCCAGCCTCCAGCAGAATAGTCCCAAACTTCTAGAATGGACCAGGGACAAAGATTCAAAAGTACTTGGGTACATGAGAAAACCAAACCCCTGTGTATTTTCCTTATGTTGGCAAAATATATTCTGGCAGAAGCGCCCAAAAGCTGCTATACACATCTTTATCTGCTCTGCTATAAAGGTGCTTGTTTTCCAATTCTTGTTTTATTTAAAATAAACATTTTGAGCTATGTTATTAGATGGCGAGTCCTCTCTACTCCTTCACTGTTACCACCAACTGAAGCAATAAATCCTCATCTAACCAGACAGAGAATTCTTCTGCTTTCCAATACAAATGGATGTTGAAATATTGACCCCAGAGCTACAAGTACTTAAAGCTAGACACTGAAACACACGGTAATAACTAAAATTTATGATTTTTCTAAGGAAAAAATTAAATCACTCAGGTGCAGATGCAATGCATACCTTAGAAAGCATTTTGACATATTTTCCGTGCGAGAAATAACGGCCTGAACACAGATACTTTGAGGCTCGCCATAAAATGTGCGTTCTCCGATTAAAATAATAAAGCCATATTTTCAAAGGTATACATCCTTGCTTAAGAAAGTATATCCTAGAGAGACATTAACATATTTACAATCATTGTTGTGTTATAATATAAAATAATTTGACCCTCGTGGAGGATTCCCAAACACCACATTAAAAACTGGAGAGCCACAAACACATTTGCTTCAGCTAGTTCCCAGATTTTACAAAATGACCTTGATAGCTGGGAACAGAGCAAAATGCCCAAAGGCTGGAAGATGTTACTCATTTTATTCCCAAGTCATCTTTGCCAACTCTCTTCAGTCAGATGATCCGTAGCCAAGAAAAAGGGAATGGGTTTGAATTGAAAAAACGTTACACCGGCCGACTTCTCAATCTGAAATTTGATTTCAGAGATAGGGCAATGGAATCTCCCCACAAAATAAACCTAACCCTAAACTCTGGCTACTGCCTGCAGAACCGTGTGGATCCATTCCTGGATTTTGGTGACACATCCAGTAAAATCATGCTCTAAAGAAGTCCCCAAGTGCTTTCACCACTCTGGAGTTCCCTCAAATGCAGCCCAACACTCACTGCCTCTTTGAGGAAACAATACCACGAGTTATTGAGGAAACTTAGGGCTGGCTTGAGCTAAATTTGGTACGTTGAAGGGAGAGTAGCGAGCGTGAGTAATAAAAATTGAGGTCTGCTCAAGCCAGAGGAAATGAAAGGGAGGTTGTTTTCAAGAGCGTAGCTGCGCTGCAGAAATGCAAACTCAAGTCTTACTCAAGGCGGATTTCAACGAGCAACTGCAAGACGTGAGTCTTCTGCCGCTGTTCTTCAAGGATTCACAGAATCACAGAGTGGTTTGCGTTGGAAGGGACCTTAAAGATCACCGAGTTCCAATTCCCCTGCCACAGGCAGGGACACCTCCCACTAGATCAGGACCAGACACATTAACACCCCTGCTCTAGGACATACAGCAGACTCATTTTACTTTGAAAGGAAGATGGAAATCAGCATGAAAACAAATTAAGCACAATGGTGACTCACACTTCAGCCTTCTCAGGGATAATGGGACTCTGCATGATCAAAGGGACTCAAGTTGCTCGGTTACTTGATTATGGGATCCCTCAGACAAGCCTGCAGAGATCCAGGTGCTCCAAGCGTCTCCCTCCTTGGCACTGCCTTCCAAATGGTGGGCAAGCTTGTTGGATGGAGCTTTGAGCGACCTGGTCTAGTGGGAGCTGTCCCTGCCAACAGCAGGGGGGTTGGAACGAGATGATCTTGAAGGTCCCTTCCAACTCAAATCATTCCAGGATTCAGGGAGATACTGGCTTTGGCACATAGCAGATGTCCCCATTGTCATCCTCTGCCTCCTCACCTTCCAGTTGGGGTTCCAGTTTTTTTGGACCAGCTGCAGGGATCCAATTTACAACTGGACCGTACAGACAGTCGTGCTGGTGTGGGCAGGGAAAGGGCAGCACCGGGCAGGAATGAGGGCTGGGGAGGAGGATGGGAATGAGAACAGTTCTAGAGACACATCTAAATCCTAAACAGGCTCTTCAGCTCTTACCCAATATGCAGTCATGTGTTGAGTTGAGTAATTAATAAACATACTCAAAACAAGCTCTTATGAAAGTATTGAATGCTCTCCCTATCACCTGTTACCTCTTGGGCTGAATTTTTCATTTAGCTTGCAGAACAAGCTCACGTTGAAACTCATGAGTCAATTTTTACCACTTGGGTACTTCATTTCAGGCAAACGTGCAATTATTACCAGCACCAAAGAACAGAAAACAAGCACCTAGCATGTATTTAATGGACTGCAAGCAGAGAAATGGAAAAACAAGCATAACTACCCAACGTCTGAAAAGCTAAAAAATACAGGAACAATTTTACAGCAACTCTTGATTTCAGATTCCAGCAGCGCATATTTAGTGCCCTGCAAGGCGTTTTGAGAGGCTCTGTGCTCTGTAAGGGCTCACGTACCACTGGAAATCTACCAAAATAGCTGTTCTGAAGTAATGATGATGATGATTATAATCCACAATTAAAACGCTTTCTAATGAGACTTGCAATAAAAGCGTAATTGGTGATTACGGAACGCCAAGATGACGTTGTTTGTGCAGACAGCAAGTGCTGGGCCACGAGCAGCAGTGCAGGCAAATATAATTTTCGAATCAAAACAGGAAATTCAGAGGTGGACAGACACCAGCATTAGGGTAAGAGCAGCCAAGAACTCTCATAATACTACAGCTATTACGGAAAGACACAGAACACTTCCTTCAATCCATTCGCAAACCCAGGAGCTGATGAGGTTTGGAGAGTCGTCCTACAGGTGACTTAATCTAGTCAGGGAAAACAACAGGATATTTTTTTAAAGGAGGTTGAAAATGTGGGTAATAAGATCCCTAAACTCTATTTAATAGGTGTAAGGATACTCCTCCATTCCCCTATTCTAGAAGCACAAGTTCAACAAAATCAAACATAAAAAAAAATATTCCAAATAACAATGTGAAAATGTGCACAGTAAAATAAAAGGATATCTTCAAATGATTTTCCTTTTTTTTTTTTTTAGTTAACATTGTACCTTATTAGAAGCCTAGCAATGCCAGAATACTGCACCTGACGGCAAATTCAACAGAACTAAAAATAAGGACATTATACCATCTTATCTTCCTTGGGCAGAAATACAGAATATACTATTTTCTTCCTTCACTAACCATCCCCACGCTACCAGAGCGGCTCCCAGCACGTTATTCTGTTCACGTTAGGTCAGCGGAATCGCGGTTCCAGCCTGGAGCAGCTTGTTGTACCAGCTGCCGTGCTGCATTTAGATAATAAATGTGTTTAACTACACCGTGAAGAAACTAAATCACGAAGACCCGTTCAGTCGAGCGTCGATAAAACGCCTCTTTTTCCATTTACCTACTGGCAGGACACCCTGTGACCACAGCTTCTAACCACACTAATGATTAGATTGAACTCCATCCCTTAATGAAATTAGAGCATCTAATGTTAAATTACCCTGGAAAAGGAATTCTGTTTTCACCTCTGTAACCAACAGGATCTGCCTAATGATGCGGACGCATCGTGGGAGCCGCACCAATTTCTTCTCCGGGTGGCAACCTGAGGACAGAGCAGATCAAATGAGCTCTGGAAGGGTCTCTTACTAGCCTGGGTTACAGACATAATATTCTATGTCCGGTTTATAAACTGTGTTTTTGCATTTTTCTTTCTTTTTCTTCCTCTTTCCTTTTTTTTTAGGACCACTTGGTGAAGTGAGGCTACATTTCTGTGCTATGAATTAAGGAGTTGTTCTCACATAGGTTGAAATAAACACAGAAGTTTTATCCCAGGGTAGAACAAATCCCCAAAGCAGCTCTGAAACACCACGAATGAAAGAGCAGCCAAGTGCCAGGACCAGTGGAATACGGAGGAGCAGGTGGTTGCTCCGACATGACAAATGACCCAGCGGTGAAATCGAGAGGTCCACTCTACCACGCCAGAGGACACTGGAGTGGAACAACGAGCTGAACAAACACAAGGGCCCGTTGAAACGATGGCACACACCACGAGGACGGCACAGAAGCGCTGACCTACGTTGCCAGTTGGGATTTAAAGGGAGGTTCACAAAGCTCCCACCACAAAAATCAACCACCCCAGCTCTACACACACTGGGTAGGTGACCATTTGTGTCAGCTTTGATGGAACGTGGAACGATGTGGCAGACACGTACTAAACCATCTGCGCAATACAGATCTGCAGTTAACACTTTCTTAGCCTCTTTCCTCAGCTAACGAAGGATTCCTTAACACCATTGTGTTCCCCCACAACGCTGTCATCACGGCTTCACAATTCCTTCTAATATTCAAAAATCTTTTTAGCTGCAGCATTCTTAGCAGCTCAGGAGCTTCTCTTCCCAGTCACCAGCACATTAAGCAGCCTTCTGAGTTAGTTCAGGTGTCGAATCAAAACCCCTTGGCAAATCAGTCTTCACAAAAGACATTCAATGAGAAGATCTGTTAAGCTTTCAGTCATGTTTTAGTTTTCAGCTGGCATCTATGCACAAAACTCCATGAGTAGTCTCACAGAAATAGTTTCCACCTGTATGAAGTAACTCTGTCCCATTAGCAAAGCCAACATTCTTATCTTAAAGGGGGACCATCAGAAAGATGGGGACAATATTTAAGTAGGGCCTGTTGAGACAGGACAAGGAGTGATGGGTTTAAACTAAAAAAGGAGAGATTTAGACTGGAGAGAAGGAAGAAATTATTGCTGCTGAGGGTGGTGAGAGCCTGGCCCAGGTTGCCCTGAGAGGTGGTCGCTGCCCCATCCCTGGCCCCATCCCAGGGGAGGTTGGTTGGGGCTCTGAGCAACCTGCTCCAGTTGCAGATGTCCCTGCTCCCTGCAGGGGGGTTGGACTGGATGGCCTTTAAATGCCCCCTCACACTGAAAACAAATTCCCACTAGCTCCCCATTTCCCCTCTCTTACCAGTAGACACTTCACTTGCCTGCTGTCCTGACAGCCTGCAGGAACAACAGAGATTCCTCAGGATTTCGACCAAATGAAAAATCTCTCTCTGCTCAGCAAAGTCACTGACAGCAGCCGCTACAAATTCACAGGCCAGTCCCCTTAAAGTCGCAAGCGCTGGTCACGAAAACGGAATAAACCTTTGCTCCTCTGGCTTGCAGCTGCTCTCACTAAGTCCATACATCCAAATTGACATAAAAAGTAGCGTACCCACAATATAAAGACCAACGAGAAGAGGAGGAGAAGGAAACAGGAAAAGATGCAGCTGGAACCAAAGGCTCTGCTGTCATTTACAACATCAGCCTTAGACTCAGGCCAGGGTCGGTACTGCAAAGATTACGAAGCACTCACATCGCTGTGTTTTTGATGATCCTTCCTTGGTCCATTTTCTGCCCAATACCATGCACAACAAACACAATGTGACTGGTTTGTGGTGGCTTGTCTTCTAAAGTAGCTTCTTCTACATAGCCTCTATGTAGCCTTGTCCCACTACTTGAAGCTGTAGAGAAAACATTATCCTAGATCAGTTACATTCTATGAAGCGCAACGGTCTTATATGTTGACAGAAGCTTTTCTCAGACCAATACATTAAAATATTTCTTTATGTCTCATCTTATTTTCCCCAATATTTTGAAGTAGCTGCAGTTTTAAAGTCCTGAGAGATCTGAGCAACTAGATGGTATTAATTGTATCAGCCATTTCCACTGTAAAGACAACTAATTTCAGAAATGTTTTGAAAACCAGCTTTTTAAATAATTGTCCAGTCACTTTCACAACACAACACCCTTCTTCTGTGTGTCTCAATCACTAAACTTCCTTACATCTCCACATTACTCCCACAGCACCGAAGGATCTCGGAAATAATCTGCCCACCACTGTCATTCTCTATAACCCAAGTAAGAGAGATGGTTGAAAAGCTTTACAGTTTTTCATTTTGATGGGGAAAACCGATGTTTTATTTCGAGCTGATACAACTTCAAATTTCCCCACCCGTTCTCCAGTTCAATGGCCAAATCAAAAACCAATTAGCAAGGGCAAATCTGGGTGTTCTCTCCAATGGCTTCAGAAACCCACTGGCACAGCGTGTCTCCATCCCCCTCTAGTGACAGACCCATAGAGAGGACCACGGCCTCGCATGAGTCTGGCAACCCCTTCAGATGGCCATGTGGACGAAGGCAGCATCATTCCACACCACAAAAAAAAATAAAAATTGTTTTGGTTTTAAAGAGAAGGAAAACACTACAAAAACACCACAAAAACACTAAGGGCAGTTTTTACAGAGCACAGATTGTGGGCTTCTATTTGCTGTTTCTCCCTTCAAATTGTTTAGGACATTTTATTATTTACTATATACTCTCCAAATCATCATCTGGATACAGAATGCTTCCTTTCTTCTGGATCTGAAACACTGAATTATATTAATTTGGGGCAGACATTAATGAAGTAACCACCTAAGAGCCCTGTGGGGTAAAAAGGGCATTTAATTACGGGACAGAAGCGTGGAGATTAAAGCCTCTTCAGCAACCAAGGAACAAACCAGGTGTGTACGGTCTTGTTTTTGGAGTTGTCCAGCAGTGCACAGGAGCATCACAAATGAGAGGACAAGTTCCAGTTTTCTAGGTTGGCAATAACCTGCCTTTTGCTTGAGAGAGACCAGACTCTCTTTCAACCATCTCAGCCTCACTGGCTTTACAACTGCTAGTTTTGAGCTTAAAATGAGTCTGGATTCCTATTGGACATAATTTCTAAATGTTTCACCCCTCTTTTCAGTTCAGTGGTGAGAGGGGAAGGTCTGATGATGTATTTAAGGAATGCATCACACTCTGCAAGTACACGGTGGTGAAGTTCGGGTTGCAAAGGGAATAGTAATTCTTATATTGTACCTATGAGACTGCCACCGTAGTACTTTCAAATATTTATTATGTAATGATAATTGCTGCATCCAAATAATAATAAAATATGGAATAAAAATAAAGTCCCAGTGTATTCACATCTCGTTATGATTATGTACAACAAACCAAAGGCCCCAATATACTCTACTATAAAAACTGCAATAGTCAAAACGAGTTCATCCCATATCAAAACTTCAAACTTGAAATCTCCCTCTAGCCTTAAAGCAACAAACTTAAAAATCCTGGTTATTTACAATATTCTTCACAAGCTCTGAGCAGTCTTACCTTTGGAAAACCCCAACTTTTGTGTAACAGTTCTTGCAATTTTAGATGTTGTGGCATCACTGTAAAGATACACTTCATCCACACTGTGCCAGTCCACATGGTTGCGACTCAACTTTAGACTATGAATAGCTGCAGCGAAAAGGAACAATGTTGAATTCAGATGGGCAAGAGGAAAAAAGGGAAAAAAAAGCCTCTTCAAACAGAAAGAGAGAAAGGTAATTTATATACAGGTTAAAATCTATTGCTCCATTATAAGTAAAACGGTATTATTGCTTACCTTGAAAGTTTTTATATTTAGGATTAACCTGCCCAGGACAAGTAGCAGTTTGGAGACCACCCCTGAGGACATTTCACTTCCACATCCTTCTCCTCCCATCCTCAGTTAGGGATGGTAGGTTTCCAAAATATTCCCTTAGCTGAAAATAAAACCCAAAGGCGGGCAGGGCAATGCATCCTGAAATATTATTGCCGGTTGGTGTGATGAGCAGGCAGTCTGCCCCATGCATTTCATCACTAGAAAAAGCAATTTCACTCCTATCTTCTCTCTCCTGGGTCCACACAGTGAGATCCCTGGTTTTGACTGTACTCAGCAGTAACCCAGAGGCTTTCAAGGCTCCATTACTAGAAGGCTCCATTGCATTTCTTTCCTTTCAGAAATATCTAGGAGCTGAAAACACAGTTCGGTGAGAAAGCCTCTGAATGAGTCATTTTTGGCACAGAACAGAATCTAACTCTTTCAAAAGCCACTAAGAGCTCCAGTGGGTTTGCTGGTTTTTTTTTTTGTGCAGTTATTGTGCTTCCCAGATTTGGAACCGATTGAACTCTGGGACCAACCTCATGACACGCTGCCTGATTGTCAGGATTAAGCCCAGCAGGCACGTTATAATGCAGATCAGAACCTTTCATCTGAGGCTCAGAGTTTGCAGGAGCAAAGCAGTACCACAGCTGTATTACTAGGAATTTGGATTTCACCTTTACTTTGGAAAGCTGCTGCTTAGGTCTCATCTAACGTGGGGCATGCAACACTTGGAGAGCTGACAACAGCAATAGCTCTGTGACAAAAAAAAGTATTATTTAACTGTCATTGGTCTTGCTAAAAAAAGTTCAAAGTCATGGAAAACACCTAGAGGGGTTGCTTGGGTTTGGGGTTTTTCGTGTGGGTTTTTTTTTTGTTTGTTTTGTTGTTTTTTTTTTCCCCATACCAGAGTTCCAACCTGTTCCCTACTCGAAACCACTCAAATGAATTTTTTATACTCTTCTAAAAACATTCTGAGAAAGGCTTTGCCATCATGACTTCGTAGTTTAAATCTGCTACAGCACAAGCCAACCACATGAAGGCTGATGTTGTGACCTTTCTCCTGTAGTAATTTTTGTTTCTTTGCCAAGGCAGATAGACCTGACATAGTCTGATGAAAAACTAAATGAAGTCGGTAAGAAACAGCAGGATTAGAAAAGGAACAGCCCTCCTGGTAGAAAACAAGTGATTCCAAAAAAATCACCAGATCTGGATTGCTATTTTACTCTGACAGAGCAAGAACAGGAGAGCAAGCCTGATTTTGAAGAGCAGACATGTCAGCTGAGAGTAACAACTGGCCAGAGCAAGAAGCAATCACGTGAGAACTCAATGAACATGTTCTCACAAACATCCTTGCAGGTGCAAAGACAAGTCCACATCCAGAAATGGCGGTTTAGAACTGGAGAAGGAAAGGAAATTCCCAGCAAAGACTTCCTCTTTCAGACTCGGAGACTTGTGATGTCCTGAGACCGGCACATAGTCTAGTGGCAAAGGCAAGGGACCTCCATGCAGATCTCCTCCATCCTCGATTCCATGATCAATGTAGACTTTTTATGCATTGTCTAGCAGGTCTTCAAGAGATGTTTCAGCTGTATTCATGTAAAATCCCTCTCAGAGTATGGTCCTGGGGAAGCTGACAGAGGCAGGCTGGAAGCTTGACGCCTTCAGAGAGCGTTGTGCTCAAGGTCCAAAGCACACAGAGGAAGAGACGCAGAGGTCTGCGGCTGAGTCACTTATTATCACTGGAATAACAACAATTTGTGGAGGACTAATCCTCAAACTCTTTCTGGAATCAAGTCCAGCCTCTCTATTGGAAAGAATATTATGAAGCAGGTTTTACCTACTCTACAGGAATTATTGTTACTTGGGAAGAACAAATTCCTAACTTTTATGACTTTCTTCATGTATGTTGAAGAGCACATTAAAATCAACTACAAGACATGCAAGGACTCAGGAACTGCAAATGAAAAACTCAACACTATTTCTCTGCGTATTTAGTGATATCTTCAAAGGGGAACCTGAAAAATTTGGTCTACTGTTAACAACCACCACATGAAACTACCAGTAACCTTCAGAAGGATTGTACCTCCCGTTGACAACAAGAGTAATTCACCTCTCTGAGATGTGCTGTTAACACACACACACTACATTTTTTAAGCTCAGATGAAATTTTTAAAGCACTCAGACTATACACCCTTCCTTTCTATCCAGCACCCAGAATAAATAAATAAATAGAAAAATAAATAAATGTTTGTTTGTTCTTCCTTTTCAGTTTCCCTTCAGCCACAAAATAGCAGGAGTTTTTAGAGAAGTGGCAAGATCCAGAACATGCATAAGGACAATACCTTCGAGAGAATCTACACACTTGCTAGTAAGATGAAGTTTTGCAATTGTTCTTGACATTATTTACATTTTATTCTGCATTTCTTCGTAAATATTGTTTACCAACACATTCACTGCTTGGCTTTTCAGTGCCTGTCCAGGTACACACTCCAGAGCAAAGTCCAAACCAGCAGGAGAGAGACTCAGCCACTGAGCAGCAACAGCTACAGGACATTTCAAGGACAACAAGTAGAACTTTGGATAACACTTCCAAGGTGTCTATCGTACCAACGAGGAGTAGCCACGTGCCTTTAAAAGGCAGCAAGAGCCACTTGGGTCAAAACAAACTCAACTGGGTGTTCCACCTTGGCGTTCTGTTTTGAAATCCCATGGGATGCACTGCCTGAGGATCAACGCACCCGTTCCACAGACCAATCCGTCCTTGAACTGACGTGGGGTGAGATTTTTGTCTCCTCTTTTTAAGTTTATATAAACGTTGGGATGTCTGCTCATCCTCAGAACCTGGATGTGATGTCCACCAGTGGAACAGAAATCCCCTAATAAGAGAAAATCCAAAAGGAGCTTCTGCTGCTGCTATTCCCAGAGTGTGTTAATAGTGAGGCAAGGAACAAAAAAAAAAACCAAAAAAAAAGTGTCTTCAGTGATGATTTGATAGCAGTCTGAAAATTGCATCCTAAAAAAAATTAAATAAATCAAGATATGCAAATTGTGCTTTCCAGGTGGGGAATAACAAGGGCTGCCATCCTCATTTTGAAGCTGAACAAGAAGGTGTTCCCCTGAAGATGATGAGATAATACAATATACATTCTCCTTGCAGAACAATGGTGCCCATCGTATAAACCTCTTGCACGCTGCAGAGGTGGTCAAACCGACAACTCAGGAGCTTTTCATACCAAGAGATGTCACAGAGCGTCAAGAAGTCACCAAGGCATGTGGCTGAGGGAGCCAAGTCGCAGAATTCAGATTAGGCAGTGGGCATGGCACAGGGGAATACTCTTCACGTTCATTCCCCTGCCTTCTGGGTCCTTCAGGAGCTCGCTTTCCACGTTTGTGGATTCTCTACAGAGCACCAGACTAGAATGTTGCCGAGCTTCACTGAGATCTGGCTGTGCCTACATCTCTGAACATCAGACACAAAAGATGAAGGGTCTCCTGTAAAATCCTGGGACAGGAACCTCCCTCTGGACCAGAATTCTCACAGCTTTGCTTTCATACAAACTACTTCTCCAACACTGATAACACAGCTTTCTTAGTAGGCGTCGCCGTAGCTGCATCTTCCCAAGCTGCAGAAAACTGCAGAAAACTTTGGGACTGAAGGCCGAATCCATGGAAATGAGATCAAGTTTTTGCTTCCTTTCTAGCCAGAAAAAGGAAATGAAATCTTTTTAAGGAATACTAACCAGGAGAGACACCTGAGTATGAGAACGTGGAAGGCACGACCCCACTGCAGATGGAAGACATTCTGACACTAGACAGGAGGAAGCAAGCCATGCAAAAACAAGGAGAGAAGCACAGGGAAAAGAAAAAGGATCAAGAAAGGACTCCTCCAAGCTGAAGAAATCAATGGTTACTATCACACAAACCTCTGGTTTCACCAAGATAAATAAACACAGAGGGGAAAAATCCCTCTAAGAATTTTAAATGTGAAAAATAAAAAAAAAGATAAACATAAAACATAGAATGCCTATTCCTAAAGCCTGGAAGAATCTGATCTCAATGCAGCAGCTCATCTTGAGTCTAAACAAGTGGAGAATGACTGCGGAGCAGAAAGCCTGCACTATTTTTGATGCTCATGGCACAAACCCCGTGGAGAAGCCGATGACGTGCACACTGCCAGTGCAAACATCCTCCCAGCTCAAGTGCTTGAGGAGCTGAACACCTCCAGCATCAAGTGCAGACAGACAGGAACTTGAACATGGCATTTCACCAGGCCAATAGTTTACAATTAAATACCTTTCGAGGTAAGCACCTGGTTTTTTTTTTTTGCTTGACATTTTCATCCACATGCCAGGACCAAAGCACTGGGTGATTTTCTTCTACCAGAGTCTCACTATGCCCAAGTCAAAATTGATCTAGAGGAAAATATCTTTGAAGTGCTTAGAACTGATGTTACCTCCATCAAAAGGCACTGTCCTTCCAGGCAGGGCTAAAGAGCAGAGGAGGGATAGGTACTATCTGAAAAACTCTTCTGCTGCCCTCTTTTTTTTTTTTTCCACCTATGGTTGGGTAGCTGAGCGTCACTTGGCAGGGCTTGTTCTTTCCCCAACAACTCTGAAGTTCTAGTGTGTAAACCTGAGGTACAGTTGTAGATACTAAAATCTTGTTTTATTTATTTCAAAAACAAAGGCAAAGCCATTAAAGAGGCTATTAAAAAGAGCTGTTTCACGTCCCTGTCATTTTCACGTTGCACTTCACCACCTCTCAATGCATCACTGTCACTATTTGTTATATATGTCCTTACTTTGAATTATTATAATTCAAGCACATTACCAAAAATGAACATGATTGGGAGAAAAAAAATAATTATATCATTTCAACACTACAATTACGAAATAAAAGGCAGGAGTCCTTTCTTACTGCTCAAGATAGCAGTTACACTTGTTCCCCCTGAACAGCCTCGAGTTCCATGTGTGAGAAGCAGCAGGAAAAAGTTTACTATGAAGTTCAAGGTTGTTCTCTGCAACCAGCAGCTTTTATCATGTATTCTACACAGCTTCTCCTTTTTATAGCCTATGCTCAAAGTCTCATTTCATTCCAGTACTTACCCAAAAGCTGCAGTAAAAATAATTAACAACATAAAATTAAAGATGTATGCATTACGCAAAAATAAAAAAAAAAAGTGGCAAAGAAAAACATCATCTTATATAAACCCTCCGTTCCTTCTCTGATGTAATTTATCTTACGCCAGGCCTGCTGTGATTCTAAAAAAGTTGCTTTTCATTTATTGAAAAAGCCAGACCACATACAAAGAGGGTAAGAAACAAATGTTTACAGTTTTAAATCACAAACAATAACGATTACTGCATGATACTGTTAACATCTACTTTTTTTTCTAAGATTCACAACACTTCTACGTTGTTTTTTTTTCTTCCTAAGATTTATGATACTTTTTTCCTTCTCTTTTGAAGGAAACGGCACAAACACAGCTCAAGAAATTGAAGCATGTAAATCTAACACAGTTAACTGATACAAGCAAACTAGAATTTAAAGCTTCCTAAGCCAGGTCTACTACAGAAAAAAGAAAAAAAAAAGAAATCTACAATTACTGTACCTTGGGAATGCTTTCGCTTAAGACATGCAGCATCTGATTTCTCCTTATATCCTCTCCATTTGAACAGAGAAGGGAGGGAGAAGGGAGGGAGGTAGTAGAGAACTAAAAGTAAAAACACTGAGCTTCAAAGTAAAATTTTTAAAAGGGGTGTCACTTTTTGTTTTCATTAGCATTTACCATTTTTAGAAAAAAAAATTTTTCAAAGGCACATTTTTTGGAAAAAGTATATACACTTCAAAAACGGGTTTTGTTGCAAAAGCATCAGGTCACATTAGCCAAATTCAATTTCTTCACTCTTCATAAACAGTTACGACATCACAACACAGCTAAAGGCATCAGCAGAAGACAGCTGGGACACGGTGTAATGGGACAGGTGAGGTTATGTTAAGCAGGTAGAAGCTGCTCTTGACACTTCCACAAGAGATTAGTCTTCCCTGGGAACTTGGTTATGATGGATATAAACCTTCTATGCTTCTTCTGAGGTTCCTAAACGAGGCTGAAAGTGAAGACCTACAAACCTGTGTCTCTTGTGTTCCAGCTCTGTGGGCCCTCCCTCATACAAACACTCTCCATGTCAAAATATTTTAGCCTCAAAAACCTGATGTAGTCAAAAGAGCGGGTATAAATCCAACGAGAAATCAAGACTCTCCAGCCTGGCTTCTGGATCCACAGTCATTAAGCTGCGACTACGTGAAACCAGTAAGTCTGCCTGAGGCTACTGGGGAGAAAGGCAACTGAATGACACCTTCTCTTGCAAACATCAGGAGTAGTTAATACTCCACGGTTCGGTAACTTATGTCAGTACAAGCGAGTGACACTCCACGCTTGTGTCAACCGCCACGGTGATGCTGGTCCAAGATCCTGCCTCTTCCCAGCCTCAGCTAACAGCTCTGTCAGCAGATGCCTTAATACAGATGCAAGCGAAGAACATCCCTGTTGCACATCAGTTTGCTAGAAGAGAGGAAAATTAGGCTCATAGCTACTGCACTTGGAACCTGATGGGATAATTTAGTCCGTAGAATATCTTACCGGCTGCAGCTACAACACTCAAGAAGAAGATACACAGGAAATTCAAGAAAAGCGTAAGAAAAATTGGTTTTCGTGGTGAGGATAGTCACAAATTGGAAGAGATTACCCAGAGAGGTCGTGGAGTCTCCACTGTTGAGAGAGATTCAAAACCACACTGGAAACATCCTAAGCAACCTGTTCTCATTGACTGAACAGCTTAGAGCAGCGAGGTTGGACTAACCCATCTCCAGGGATCCCCCCACCCCCAATCTGCACAACTCTCTGATTCTATGAATAGGCCTTTCCCATCCAAAGGTTAACTTGGCCAGCTGTGACAAAATCCTCTATAAACTTCTTATGATGAGAGAAAACATTATTAGAAATCTAAGAAAAAAAATCAACAAATCAACTCTTCCAAATGTAACTTTTTTAGTTTTTGTGGCATTTAACCACATGCTGAAATTCCCTAAAAAAAGCCAAACTTACGCTGTTTCAGTGCATGAAAATTAGTTCTGGATTTTAATTAATCACTGGATTTTTTCTACGTTTCTTATCATCTATCACAGAATCATAGACTTGATCACAGAATTATTTCTGTCAAAGAGACTGCTGGAAATTGTCTGCTCCCAATCCTCCATGCAAAAGCAGGATCAGCTTTTAAGTTGAATCCAATTGTAAGTTTTCGTCAGTTTGCTCAGGTGATTTCCAGCTGAATTTTAAGCACCTCTCTGCGCAAATACAATGAACTACATCTATTCCTATCTTGCTAGCACATACATTAATTTTTCATCTTCACTTCATCCTAATTAAATGAACGTACCTGAAAAAGACGATGGAGCAACAGATGATAGGTACTCAACTGTAGTTAGGATAACAGCTGACCAAGTATTCTTAAGGCAGAGACAGAATCATAGAATTATTTAGGTTGGAAGAGACCTTTTAAGATCATCAAGTCCAGCCATTGCCCCATCCCTGCCAGGGCACCACTGAGCCCTGTCCCTCAGCACCACATCTCCACGCCTTGGAAACCCCTCCAGGGATCAGGGGAACTCCAGCCCTGCCCTGGGCAGCCTGGGCCAGGCCTGGACAACCCTGCAGGGGAACAAATTGTTCCTCAGCTCCAACCTAAACCTCCCCTGGGGCAACTTGAGGCCGGTTCCTCTTGTCCTGGCGCTTGTTTCTTGGGAGCAGAGCCTGACTCTCCTGGCTCCAAGTTCCTGAATTTCAGGGAGTTGTGGAGAGCCAGAAGGTCTCCCCTGAGCCTCCTTTTCTCCAGGCTGAACAAGCCCAGCTCCCTCAGCCGCTCCTCACCAGACTTGTGCTCTAGACAAACATTAAAGCATCCAGAGGATATTATTTAGACCAATGTCCACTTCATGACGTACCCTTTGAACCACTGCTCGGTGGGCTTGAATAGAAGAATCAGACTCAGCCCTTGTGCTAAAGCAGTGTACCAGGCAGCTGTGGGTCTCAAAGACTGAACCTCTAGCTGAACATTGGACTGCGTGACAAAAGCTGCTCCTCCATCCTCCCTGCACCTGAAGCGGTGGGCACCTGCCTCCTAACAGCTTCTCTGTGCCTGAGGAACTCACAGCAAGGGATATGTGGGCACTGACCAGAGAATAAGAGAATAAGAGAGAAAAATCAACACTGAAATAGCAATTTTCACCCTCCGTCAAGAAGCTCACGGTCTGAACATCGCTGCCTGTATTGCAGTTAAACGCTGTTAGCAAAATGTCTCGTCTGAGAACCTTTAAGAACCTGCCAGGATCTAAGTTTTACGGTCTTGTTTTATCTTCTAATGGCCTCGGTATTACCAAAATCTCTTGAGAATGCTGCTCCTTTGATGGGCTACTTCAGCTAGGTCCTGAACACGCTGCCTGCGTATGCAAAAAAAGCACTTTCGAAATCTTATGTTATTCTGTAAGTTTTAAGCTTATTGAACTGCCAAGAAAGGTATTATGATACCCTTTTTGTATTCCCTTCAAAAGGCTTTCAGCTGAAATAGTACTTGAGAGAATCAGTATGATAACCTAGGTTTTTCTCAGATATATTTCTAGAATTGTTTGGCAGCAATAATATATTTAAGTGTAATCACTGGGTGTATGCAGTACAAAAAAAGGTCAGTATTCTCAGGGCGATCAAACAAAATGTGGCACTGTCAGGGTGTTTAAGGCTTCAGGTTCATATTAAATATTTCAAAGTTTGAACCTTAGATCGCCTTACACGTTGGGATAATATTAATTTATGTATGTTGAAGGGTGAAGAACAAATTGTTCTTAAGAAGGACAAGGAAAACCAATAGCCAAAAAAAAGCCTAGCGTCACTTGGGTTTTTTTTTTTTCATCCAAGTACTGGACAAATGAATTAGAAGGGTCTCAAACCCTCTCAGTATTATCTACCTATCAACAGAGCAGCACGACAACAAATCAGCAGTGCAGCATCTCATTTAGGGGTTTAAGGTGTCATCAGTCGACCGGTTTTAGCGCCAACTCGAGCGGCAAACGCCAAGCTCTGCTCCTCAACCCAACTACACCACCACAACTGGATGGGCTCTCGTTTTGCTCAGGGGAAAAAAAAAAAAAAAATTATGGCAAATTACTTGGTGGAATGGCGGGTCTGAAGATGTCTTCCTGAATTTGCATTTGTGCAAATCGGTGATTTGCATGAACTCCAAGGCAGGCTGCAGACGTTCAGCTGCACAACAAAGCGGCTGAAACGCAGCCAAACCCCTAATTCCTCATCCTAAGTGTGGTTTCCTCCTGGAGCCGTATCGGTTACTCTGTCTTTTAAGACAGAATAGCAGCATCCTTTCCTGTATCTATCAACAATAAGATAAACTATTTAAACTGAAGAAAAAAAAAAGATGCATATGGAATTTGGCCAGGATCAAAGCAGATTCCAGCACGATGAGATGTGAAACAGTGTGGTCAGGCTCTGAAGGAGATGCCCCAGCAGCATTTGCTTGCACCAGGACTCCAGTAGAATTCCCCTGGCTTGGTTTTAAGAGGCAGAGCTGTAAAAGGCCTTAAAAATTTTAAAAGGTCTAATTTTTACAA
Source organism: Baryphthengus martii (assembly GCA_013396935.1). Lineage (NCBI taxonomy): Eukaryota > Metazoa > Chordata > Aves > Coraciiformes > Momotidae > Baryphthengus > Baryphthengus martii. The sequence continues at coordinate 451,326 of VWZK01002510.1, read as the reverse complement.
GCAGCAGATAGAGCTCTGGTGCCTGAGAATCACATCTGTGAACTTCTACAGGACATAACCCTCTCAGAGACAAATTCAGGTCAAGTGGATACTGCAGATCTAAAGGTTCCTTTATTCTGCTTGGATAGACCTAAGAATAAAGTGCCTAATTCCTGCATTCTGACTAAAAAATAATTTTGTGAGGAATTCATCCAGCTGCCCAGACCAACAGCTTAGTGGACCACTGAAGTGGATCAGACACCAAGGGGAGTCGGCGACATCAGGCACCATAAATACAAGTTATTTTGCATGGCATGAAAATAAATACTTTGTAAGGGTGAAAATCAAAATAATACCACAGGCAGTTTGTGCAGCAGAGGAATCTCCCACTGAAGCAGTGGGCTCCAGGCTGCCCCAGGGAAAACAGGACTTGAGAAATCATTCACCTAAACACAGAATCCTGGCATGGTAGGGGTTGAAAGGGACCTCTGGAGACCATCCAGTGTCACCCCCCTGCTCCAGCAGGGTCACCCAGAGCAGGGGGCCCAGCAGCGCAGGCTCCAGGCGCCTTTGGAATCTCTCCAGACAAGGAGACTCCCCAAGCTCTCTGGGCAGCCTGGGCCAGGCTCCAACCCCCTCCCACCAAACAAGTTGCTCCTCCCGCTCCCAGGGAACCTCCTGGGTTGCAGTTGGTGCCCGGTGCCCCTTGTCCTGGCGCTGGGCACCCCTGAGCAGAGTCTGGCCCCAGCCTCTTGCCCCCTGGGGGCCCTTGAGCTCTTGCTCAGCCTTGCTCAGCTCCCCTCTGGGGCTGCTCTTCTGCAGCTGAACAGCCCCAGGGCTCTCAGCCTGTCCTGGCCACACAGGTGCTCCAGGCCCCTCAGCATCTTTATACCCCAAAATATGTTTTCTGTTACCTCCAGCATCTACAGCTTCATGTGCTCCCAAACAACACCAGAAGGTAACATGGGCACGATGCTACTTGAAGGCCACAGGCTGGACACCTCTACTCTGAAACATTTTGCACTTTCCGAGGAAGCTTTGCTTAGATTAAGAATTTAATAATGAGATGCTTACTAACCAACATCCTACCACCAACAAAAACCCTGGATGAAGCTTAGTTTTATTTCCTTATTAAAATGCTGCAATCCGGGAGCAGAATTAATAAATCAAATTATTGGAGCGGGAAATCGAGGTGGTTTTTTTTGAGATAGTGTAGCCTCCTAATGTGTATCCCAAAATTAAAGATACAAGGAAAGAAGAGGGGCACTGCTTACCGAGCAGTGACCCTTCACAGGCAAGGTACATGGTGCTCAGTGTCACTTTGCAAAAAAAGAGGAACTCATCTGCACAGATGACTCTACAAGCAGAGGGTGCTAAACATCTGGGAAACCTGCTTGCAACTCTGTTTTCATCATAAAAAGATTTAACAGGACAATTAAGTAAATAAATAAATAAATAGCAAATGAACCCAAGTGAGTCTTGGATACCAAGTTCCAGGATATCATGTGATGTCCTGAGTTAGCAGGCTGAATTAAAAAAAAAAAACAAACACAAAAAAACCCAACCAAACCCAAAACATCCAGAACAGAAGCAGCAAAGTGGAGCCTGCTCCTGATTTTTCAGCCTATGGCCACCATTTAGAGCATGGGAGGGTTCAAACTGCGAGCTGCCAGATTTGATCTGCTGCCTATCAACAAGAGGCTTGACAAGCCAGATTTTCATGGATTCATGATGCAAACTGGTATGTTCTTTTAAGAAAGTAATGATGTCTAAATTCTAAGAGACTTGCAGCAGATTGTATTAATTCTGCTGAGGAATTAAGACGAGACGGCCAGATTTTCACTACTTACAACGCTTCACCATAAATTACAGAGTTGCTTTGCATCCCAACGATATTTACAGATCTATTCTAACAGCTACCTGTAAACCTTGATGGGACCCAAATGCATTTCATCCAGGATGCAACTACAACACACTGCAGCGACAAATTGTAGCATTTACGAAATTAGACGGAATCCGGCACTTCAGCTAATTATGTTGACTTCACCAGCGATAATGCAAGTTGTAAAGCTTCTCCCAGTGCCACATGCAGATGGCAATCGCAGATGCCAGCTGATCAGAGATGGATCGAGAGGCATATTATAATGACAAAACCACTTTTCACACTTACTGGTAGCTATAATTTTCCTGCAACTCTCCCATTACTACAAAAAAAAGAAAAATCTAGTGAAGGCTTTTGGTGACTTGACACATATTCCATTTTGAAGTGCCTGCACACATAGCTTGGGGTTTTTTCTTCGCTTTGCTTATTATTTTTAACTTTAGATTTAGAAAAGGCACTGGTGTCTGAATTTGGAGTTTCCTTTTCTGATTTATTATCATAAATATCAGGGATTACATCATCTCATCAATCTCTCCTACCTCAAACGTGAAAATTTATGCTCCACACACCAGACTTTTTTGGAAATACATCTTGAACTCTCTTCCTTACTCGATGAGAAGAATCCAAGTACAACTAAACTCATCCTTTCCTCCATCCTTCCATCCACCAGGAATTAAGCTACTGAAGGCTGGACTAAAGACATATTTCCCATGTTAAAAAAACCAACCCAAACAAAACCCATATTGTCCCAGCACAAAGAGCACCACACTCACAGCAGGGGTGTAGCTGTCTTAACAAAGCTGAGCTTTGTACCAGGACACAGCAACAATAAATCAGCAGGAGCCCACGGAACGACAGGTACAAGTGCCTTTCCAAAAGGCTGGTTGTACAGGCATCGTGCTGTTGTAGTTCAGGAGTCACACCGGTTTATGCACCTGCCTGACAGAGCTGTTAAAGCAGAAGACTGTGCTGCAGGCTTGGCCAGAGGAAAAAAAAGTGTTTTAAAAATGGTACAAATGGGAAAAAAAAATAAAAATATTCAAAGTCCTCGCTAGTTTTGAGGGGAGTTAGAAACTTAATTACTCTCTCTACTGCTGCAAAATCTCATTAAGTCAACAAATGGTATTCTGGTTTTCCTCACAGTAATTACAGAAGTATTCTGAATACTGCTTTGCTCCCAATTTATTAACAAGGTTTTACTTGTGTGGTCATGTAGTTCACAGATAAGAACTCATGGCCAAAAGAGAGCCACTCCTACACTCTGTAACTGCTTTGTACAAAGCTGGAGTTTAAAGGCTTCTAAAATAAAGCTGTTTTTATAAAGAATACCACAACCAAAACCCTGCTAAAATATATTGTGAGCCTTCTGTACTCGCAGCCCTTGGCTTGTAGATCGTTCCCCATGTGACAACGAACAAAGAGAAGCGAAGCGTGGCAGCCAAAAATACTGAACTTTTGCTGGGCTATACTTATCCTGAGCAACCAATTCGACTGTGTGTGCATTAAGTAATGGATCAGTAATTTCAGAAAGCTGTTCTTAAAAATGTTAAATGCATTTAATTGAGATTTCCATGAACACTAACCGAATGTCCTCAGCCTGATCATTAAAATATAAGGGCTTCCATAACAGAGCGAACTCCCAAGATTTACTAGAGCTGAAAACTGCTCTCATACATTCCCAGACTGAACAAGAATGAAAAATAAAATGTGATCTGTAAAACTGACACTGCTTTTAGGGCAGAATTAGGAATGCTGGCCAGAGAACTAACAGCCAGTTGGCATTTGGACACTGACTCTTCCTGTCCCATCAAGAGAGTTCAGTTTGAAGTGAAATTTCAAACACAATTAAGAGATAGGAAACACAAAACAAAACAGGAACAAAAAGTTTAGCCATCAATATAATTTGGACAGCGTTGACCAAACCTGCTGCAGCAGGAAATCCTACAACATGAAGATGCACTGAAAAACAGGAGAGCAAATTGATAAACCTGTTCCCCACTACATCGGATGGAAAACCATCACAGATCACATTCGTACTCGAGGAAACCAGACCCCAACCGTCCAGAGAATATACTATACAAACAGTGATCTAAACAATCTTACCCTCCTTCCCATCAACAGGTTTTGATACATCCATATCAAAGCTCTCTTGCAGCTGCTGCCCTTTGAAGCGGTTGAGATGCTCCTGCTCTATTAAGTTACTTTCCTCCTCTTCCAGAGGTTGCCAGGTACCATCAATAAACCACTGTCCACGCATCACCGGGATCTTTTCCGTTTCTAAAAATATCAAACAAAAGATTGATTGATTTATTTTTATGAGACAAATCACAAACTCACAACAGGTAAGAGGGAAAGGGAATTCCCTTTGGGGTTTGGATGACAAAATTACACTCCCGCTGCTGGGATCCCGAACAAGGGAACCACGAATGCCTTGAGAAACACCACCACCACCACCACCTCCCACGGGGCTGAAATGAGTAGTGAAAGTAGTTTTGATGTGCAAACACCAGAGCTGATGAGGCCAAATTTTCAGAGTGCCTGTGAGGATGTGAGAGATGGACAGAAAGATGCAGATTCTGTAAAATTTATTAACGGGTGAAGCTCAAACAACAGTTTAGCTTTAATGGGATATGCTCCTCTCTACCCAGTTGCCTTGAATTTTCAAAAAAATTAGGAACTTTGTGAGACCCATGCTCCTCTAAAATCTGACAGATAACAACCGTTGGTTTCAGAGTTATCAAGAGGATGCAGAACGAGGAGGAGCTACGAACCCACTCACACTCACCCTGACTGCACAGAGCCTGGTTTCCTTTGGGAATGGCACTGAAAATGACCCAAATTACACATCAATTAGTATAAAGGATTAATTTTAAGATGAAAGGGGTTTTCTTCTCTAAATATTGCCTTTGAACAAAAGCTGTTTTCGATCGCTGTCATTCTAGTTTCAGTTTCAACACTCTAAATGAGGAAGATGGGTGCCCAGCATTTGCTGTCCACATGACAAAAGAGAAGCCTCTAAAAAACCATAGCCTGGTGTTAATTCTTCATCAAACCGTGCTTGACATGCACACCAACTACCGAGGCTGTAGAGAGCAAGAATTCTCCTCTTATACCCATCCCAGCAACTGAATTGAGACAACAATATCCATTGTAGCTCAGCTCAGAATTTCTCCTCCTGTATCAGGAAAAATCAAGGAGATATCCTGTGTGTGCCTGTGCTCCACAAACCTGCAAGACCTCAACCTCCAGCCTCATGGGATCAGCATAGATATAGGTTCTTTGGTGACCTCAGAGCAACTGGACCACGGATCTCCAGTGCACGCTAATGGGTGCTGCTGTATCACAGAACCATAACGGCTTGAGTTGGAAGGGACCTTAAAGAACATCTAGTTTCAACTCCCTGCCATGGGCAGGGACACCTATCAGTAGACCAGGTTGCTCAGAGCTTCATTCAACTTGGTCTTAAATAGTCCCAGGGATGCACAGAGAAATTTCAGTCAAATGCAACCATCTCGTGCGTGTACTAACTGCAAATGTTTAGCTCTCTGAAATAGGTAAGAACTCAAACACGGAAGAAGCAGCTCCAAAATAAAAAGGAGATGGGGGAAAAAATAGGCTTTACTACTCAGAGATCTGTTTCTACCTGGAAGGTGGGAAAAAAGGACAGCTTGGAAAAGAAACAATAGATGTAAGGCAACAGAAAATGACAATCAGGTAAAAAAAGCCAAACAAACAAACAAGAAACAATAGAGGGCACGGAAATTTCAGAGCTGCTGAACAAAGGAAGGGATCTACCTGATCTATCACCAGACCAGTACAAAGGCAGCTGGGCAAGGTGACCCAGCCAAGGACAGTGGTTTTTAGCTCTGTTAGCTCAGGTCACGAAAGCATCTCTTCCGCTGAGCGCCAGGCCTGGGCACGTCCCACTAAGCTCGACGGTAGCTCACGAGTCTTTGCACTACCCTCCGCTACAGATATGCCACTAGAGCTTGTTGTGCCTGTACTACGCACCAGAAGTATTTTTCATACTACCTGCTCGCAGGTGAGAATGTAAGAGAATTGCAAACACCTCCATGTTTTACTCGGAACCTCTAAACTAATTCTGAATTCTCCATCCCTCAGATCATTACACCTACAAGCTATGACAACAAAAGGAAAATCTCCTTGCAATAATCTCTCCACAGGGTGAGTAACAGTCAAAACGTTCCAAAACTCAATTTTGAAAGCTTTCCCATAACAGATTTGCCGGAAAACACTGTTTCCACAGCACTAGAAATGATAAGCTCTTCACAGCCCACCTTTGTAGCAGGAGGAGGGCATGTGCGTGGGTGATGACATTTTAAAGTTAGTCCTGCAGCAATAAGCAAGGGAAGGTGAACAGCAGGAAAAGCTCACAGCAGGGAGGGAAGCGGATGCTGGAAGCAGATGATCTGGAGCAAGCAGCCCAGTTACCACCTAATTTCCCTCTCTTAGTGTTGGCCCACGCGTTCTCCCAGTTACCCAACCATTCTCACGACTGGGAATCCTCCAAGGAACCCGGTAAAGCAGCCCCTCTGTGCATGCAGCTCCAAAACAGCTCCAAGCACGACCAGCCTCTCTCATCCCAACTTCCAACAGATCCCAGTTTTCTTTACCAAGCATTGAACCTGCTGGTTCATCCCTTCAAAGTCTCCCAAAGCCCAGTTGAGACTCTTGGATCTCCCTGCATCCTCAGCTCTGTCTATATATAAACGTAGATGACTCAGGTTTTGTTGGCCAGACCAAAAGGCAGACAGAAGTAGTGCAAGACCCAGTTCTGCCAATCAGCTTCTGTTTGCACTGCTAAAAGAGTTATCCCAGACAGGAGCCAAACGCTATGGGCTGAATTTCTAATGTTTCAGATGCCGATGACTCATCAACTGAATAAAGAGGTTGGGATGTTCAAAGGAGATGGTTATTTAATGAAAGCGAATCCCAAATATATCAGAAGAACAAAAGGTCTGAGTGGCTTTAAACAGCAGAATGAGATGGTTTGGGTTGGAAGGGACCTTTAAGATCATCTAGCTCCAATATCCCTGCAGTAAGCAGAAACATCTCCCAACTAGAGCAGGTTGCTCAAAGCCCCATCCAACTTGGCCTTGAACACACCAAGTGATGGAGCACCCACAACTCCTCTGGGCAGCCTGTGCCAGTTTCACCCTCAGTGTAAAAATTCCTAGTCACTACAAATGCCATCGAAAACTCAATTGTCTACGAAAATCTACACTAGCTTTGGAGTCCACCTCCCAGCAATGAAGCATGAAACACAAGTACTCAGTTTTCGTGCAATGCAAGTTAAGCAGAGCAACGTTAGTTGTCACCACACACACAGCAGCCTCTCACCACAGACTTGTCTGAACTTTTGCTGTATTCCCCTAACATTTCACACCTGACAGACACCCGCAGTTTTCAGTGGAGCCAACACCCCCTGAGCCGGTCGGGCTGCCCTGACAAACAAAGCACTGTCTGAAAGGAAAAAAAATGAAATGCACATAGTATGTGAGCGTAGATAAAGGGTCCCATTGTGGCTGAAGCAATGACACAACTACGTCAGATGTTAATCCTTACTGGGAAAATCTGTAAGCAGTCCCTTATTCCTTGACTAAGCATTCCGATGAGGTTCCATTCATTGAAGCCATAAAAAGATGGGTTTTTTTAAAAAAAAAATAATAATCATATGCATACTATTTTGTACTCTGGACTACATTAATACAAGACACCTCTTTTTCAGTTTTGAAGGGCTTCAAGTTTTTCACATGGGAATTTCCACCTACAGATTTCTAAAATTCTACACATAAAGCATTAAAATACACATTTTCAGACTCCTTTTTTGCCTGAGAGCAGCTTTCCCATAGTGGTTCTTCACAAGAGTAGACTGTAGCACTCAACAACAGCTCTCAAACGTGAGATGGGAAGTGACTTTTTCAGACAGGCTCAGCCAGGAACAACTGGCACGTCTGAAATAAGAAGAAAATTTATTGTCAAACCTACAGGACAGTTTAGTTAGGGAATAAACTAATATATCTGGCTCTGGGTCTGGAAAGGGCGTTTAGATGGAAATATCAATCACTTTCAGATCCAAAGACAGATTATTACGGAGCTTTGTTTTCAGAATAGGGCTTTAAAACCTGAGTGAGGTAATTCCGTTTCCCAAAGCCCGGTGGAATAAATTTTAAGGGGACGTAAGAGTTGCTTTTATTTTTTTTCCTCCCCTCCTTGAAAGCACTGCACGCTACCCGTGCGGCACAGCACGCTGAGCTAGAAGCTGGTTTTATTTCACACCGCAAACTGGGCAGCAGGTTTGATCACTGTGCTACTGGGAAACCTCAAGAGAAAACCGCCTGCTGGAGGAAGTGAGTAAATGACATTTCCTTCCATCAGAAGCATGGTTGGGTTTTAAGAACACTGAACACTGACTTTCACACCCGAAACTACCCCATTTTGTGATCACAGCTCGCTAAGAATCACAGAAAGCTTTCAATTGGAAGGGAACTCAAAGATCATCTAGTTTCAACCTCCTTGCCATGGGCAGGGACACCTCCCACTAGACCAGGTTGCTCAAAGCCCCATCCAACCTGGCCTTGAACACTTCCAAGGAGGGGATATCCATTGCCACCTCACATTTTAGCACCCAATTTCCCCTCACTCCTACCCATCTTCAACAAATTCATTCATATCTTGGCTATTCAGATAATTTTAGAAAGCTTCAACTACATTCTCTCAGTTATTTTTGTTTTAATTCTGCCATAAATACAAAGATATTTAAATCATGTTGTAATTTAACCTTCTTTTTTTTCCCCCCCCAATACAGAATTCCAATTCTATAATATGAAGTGTTATTTATCTTTCTCCTCACAATCTTGATCCCTAGGAAAGGATTTGCCTTGATTTCTTTACTCCCTTAAGTCTTACACCATATAATCTGCAGTTGGCAGTGCTTCAAACTGAAAATACCAATATATTTGGGCAGTTAGACACTGCCATGGTTTATTTATACAACAATTTCTAAATACATTTGAATGGTAGGGATTTAGAGCTGGTGAAAGGCATTTTATTTTAATTAGTCATACATATTTTACCACTTTTGGAGGAAAATGGTTTAAGCCATCTAGACTGAAACAAAGGATTTATTTTTACATATAAAGGACCTTTTTTTTCCAGAAAATCCCAAGAATAAAAGAATACAAGTGCTGTAATTAATGGTATGACGATAACACGAGCGATTTGCATTATGATAATCACCTAAATCTTCCACAGCAGGAAAATTATGTTAAAATAAAGACCGTATGCATCATCTTGTACCAACGGGTGATGATTTATATACTCATACCCCAGCTACTCCTTTTTTTTAAGTAAAGATCTTTAAACTGTGTGATCACATCCAATCTAAATTGCATGGAAAAGCTACGGAACCCATCAGAACACACTATGAAAAGTAATAACCGGGCAGAATTTGCCTTCATTTTTCTTCCTGTACCACTCCATCAGCGCTATCATTTGTTTCCTGCCACCACGCTGGTTGAAACGGTGTCTACTTAAATTTAAACACCTTACTGCTCATCCTACCGTGGCGCTCTCAAACCTCTCTCACCTCACTTGACTCCGAACCAGGAAACTGTTGGAAAACTAAGATGATAGAGATAATAACTAAAAGTTAACAAGCAGAGCTTAAAGTGGCAGCCAAAGGGAGGTCTGTTGGGGTTATACCAACACCAGCTAATGTGCAACCTAGAAAATAAATACAATAAAATTAGGAGAGAGCAAGATGCAGTAAAAATGTTTCATTGCTTCAAAGCTGAGGTCCCGATTCAGGTGGCAAAGTTAAGGCACCTCTGGAACTATTTCCTCATCAGTCTTGACACAGCTACAACAATTCCCCCCCAAATGAGCTCTAAAAGGTTCATAAAACTTTCAAAGTCTCTGAAATTTCAATTCAAGCAGGTGTTTTGCTGACATGGATGATCCTAACTTCCCAGCTTTCCAATACCAAAGCCAGAAGGTTAGACAAGAAACACAAGCTCATAAAATGTCAGCTCAAGATGCTTTTCAGTGTACTTATTTCAGATTCCTGCTTTTCAGTCCAGTAACTTTTGTTCCTTAAATTTGACTTTCTTATTACTACACTTGCAAAGTTTGTAGTGTGTGAGGATATCATCTGCACAGGCTGAAGGCAACTGTGAGGCTAAAATATATATGAAATCAAGCTGAAAGGTAATTAAATATTGAAGTGCCCACACAATTAATAACAGAGAAAAAAAAAAGCAAAAAAAAAACAAACCACAAACAGAAAAACCCAAAAACAAAGTCTGGGCAAAATGGTCTTTTTCTTTCTTTCTTCCCACCCCCATCCCCTTTCTTGTTTTTCTTTCTTTTATTTCTCTCTCTCTACAAAGGTCTGCTAAAAGTGCTGAACATCCTGTGTCTTGAAACACAGCACTCCCAGGAATTGTAATACATGCAAGAATGACGTTTAGGTTGGACACGAAGAAAAATTTCTTCACCAAAAAAGTTGTCAGCCCTGGCCCAGGCTGCCCAGGGCAGGGTTGGTGTCCCCATCCCTGGAGAAGTTTCCAAGCCATGGAGATGTGGTGCTGAGGGACATGATTTAGTAGTGACCTGGCAGTGCTGGATTAAGAGCTGTTCTTGATGATCCTAAGGGTCTTTTCCAACCTAAATGATTCTATAATTCTGTGCTTCTAACCTGAACGTTGACATCAGCCACTGAAATAAATGTATTCCAAAATAACACCAACCCTACTATTGGAAACTTTTGAAAACTTTATAGCCATTCCTACTGTATCAGGTCTAAAATTCCACTTTGGGCATATTAACTCCTGCACAGCCCATAAAACTCTTCTCTAGTGCAAACCCTGTTAAGTATAACGTTGGGTATCACTTGACCTCTGCACCAGCCTCCTGCCCACCCAGCAGCCACAGCAATAACCACTGGCAGATTCTGGTTTTGCCAATAAAGTTTGCAGGACAGGATCTGTTCCTCTTTCTTAGTTCCCTCCTGGCTGGGTTTGTAGAGTTTCATGATGGAATAAAAGAAAAAAAAAAAAAGAAAGAAAATCTCCTGAGGACAGGAAGCTTTATTATGAGAATAAAAGGTTATCAAAACCAATTGTGAGTTGCATTTTACTGCCAATGACACGATCACACCTGCCAGGTGAACAAACAGGTTATAATAAAATAGCCCCAAACAAAAATTTCATTATTTCATGTTTGCAAAGTAACCTCACAGACTTTTTGACTTTTTTTTTAAAAAAATAGCTTAATGTTCTACAGCTTTCTAGCTATTCCCTAAAGAATTATTTCAGAACAGAGCAGTTTACTGACATCTAAATAAATGGAGCCACTCATTTAGTCCCAGCCCTGGTGACCTTCCTTTGTATAACCTCTAACACAGACAATCTGTTCTGCTCTTTCAAATGTAACACCGTAACCTAAAGAGGATTCGAGGGTGAAATCCCAGCCTCAGAAAACTTAACAGAGCTACACGAATTTACAGAGTCACACTTGTATTTTTTATTCAGTGCCTCAGATGAAATGAGATTTCATTCACTGAGCACTAAAGGGTATTATTTGGCTGGTCCATCAACTAATTCTGAATTGCTTTATTGAAGCAATCTGGAAATTATAGGTGGAAGTTACTTCAGAATTTCACAGAGATCAAGCACATTATTAAGAGCAATCTGATTGGCAGAGATGGGATTTTCTTTCCAGACTCTGATCACACACGGGAGCCTCCGTGTTTGCTTCGATGTTAGATGCAGCAAGGGAGGAACACGTGCCGTGCTTCACTGCAAATGTGAAACTGCCTCTGTTTTTAGCAAGGCTATCTGAAGTATTCAAGCAACAGCTTGTACCTGTTTTCTCCTGAACCATTTTTAATTGGTTTACACTAAGAACAGAGCAATCCAAAGCAATAATGAAAGGCTGGTTCAAATGTCAAATACAAAAGGAGCCCCTCAAAAAGAGATGAGTGTCTTCAAAGTCACCACTTAACTCTATAAATCACCCCAAAATACAGCATGTATCACGTTTTCCAAGAAGGAGTTATCTGGTTTAATGTGGTAGTTTAATTAAGATCTCTACAATTGCTCTTTACACTGACGTAAACCCAATGGTTCAAGTCAAAAGACTAAATCTCACCTAATTAGCCATGGCCCCGATCACAGAATCATGGAATGGTTTCGGTTGGAAGGGATCTCAAAGATCATCTTGTTTCAAACCCCTTGCTACAGGCAGTGACACCTCCCACTAGAGCAGGTTGCTCAAAGTCCCGTCCAACTTGGCCTTGAACACTTTCAGGGATAGAGCATCCGAAGCTTCTCTGGGGGCAACCTGTTCCAGTGTCTCACCAACCTCACAGCAAAGAACTTCTTCCTTATATCCAATTTAAATCTCCCCTCTTTTAGTTTCAAACCATCCCTGCTTGTCCTGTCCCAACAGGCCCTGCTCTAAAGTCTGTCCCCATCTTTCTGACAGGCCCCTTGAAGCCCTGAAAGGCCCCCAGAAGGTCTCCCTGGAGCCTTCTCTTCTCCAGGCTGCACAAGCCCAACTCTGCCAGCCTGGCCTCCCAGCAGAGGGTTCCAGCCCTCCCAGCATTGCTGGGGCTCCTCTGGCCCCGCTCCAACAGCTCCCTGTCTCTCCTGGGATGAGGACTCCAGAGCTGGAGCCAGCCCTGCAGGTGGAGCGAGCAGGAAACACTCATTAAAAATCCCTGGACTGTTCAAACATGAAACCGGGCTACAGTTTGAACTTCAGAGCTGTATTTTTATTGAGTTCTTATCAATGAAAATAGTTTACTAATTTCCACACAAGCACTCTCCAGTGAAGCACTTTCACACCAGCATTTGCTGCAGGAACCAGTCCCTTATCAGCTCTCTTCTCACCCAGGGAAACTTGCACTTTTTGGAAACCGCATTAGGTGAGAGCTAAACCCACTCACAAAAGGCCGATTGTGCTGCAGGACAAACACGTGAGTACCTCCAAAAAATGTCAGCATGTGCCCAGATCCCATTCAAAGTCATGGGACTTTTGCACAATCACACCCCCAGCTCGAAGGGCATGTGCTCTCTCGTCAATCGGTCTTTGTTCGCGAGCTCTCACCACCGCCACTGAGCAAGGATCATGGATGTACAGTTTGAGCAAGTACGTTCCTAGACAGGAATATCTATTAAAAATAGAGCAGCCAGATTTTTCCTGTGCATACCTCAGACCACTAACGAACAAGATTAAGATATTCAAGGGCACTCTCAAGTTCTTCCCTCCTCATCCTCAGCAGAGATTTTTTTTTTTTTCCTTTTCTGTGCTTTCCTCCTAAACTCATTTCCTCTCTACTCCACCCCACCTCCAGATTTCCCTATATTTTTATCCCCAGAATTCACTTTTTCCTTCATTGTTTTTTTTTTTACAGTATAAGGTTCTCCCACCAAAACCCAGCATGATTTTAGTTTCTTTTATCTTAAATATCACTGCCTGGGACCCCACTTGCACCTCATACTCTTTCATTTCCCACGTTATTTACAACACTCACAATCTTTGGAGCTGCTTCTCTCCAGCTCCACACCAGGCACACTCTAGTGCAGCTTCAGCTTCTCACAACCTGCTCAGACCACACCACGCTAGTGACCTTTCCTTTGGCCAACACCCAAAACCACTACTTCACTGTTTTTCAACCTTACAGATACCACTGACAGAACTGCCCATCCTTCTATTTTAATTTCTTGCTCTTTTGCAAGTTTTTCCTCCATCTAGTCCTTCTGCTCATGAACTTACAGTGTCAACTCTTCCAGATTCTTTTTGTGCCCTTCTCAGGGCAAAAAGAAGCTCTGTCCAAGGTCTTTGCCTTCAGTATCATTTTTTCCCCTTGACAGCATCTCCTCCTCACACATACAGGTAGAAATTCACCACTTATCTACCTTTAATGTAGCCCTGTCACTTCCAAATTAAATCCCATCCTGTTTGTCTGATATCATCACAGTCAAATCAGTATTTGAGCCTGAATTACATCGGAACACAACTCCTGATCCTTCTCATCCCACAAACACTTTCTGCTTTCTCAGTTACAGTAGGGAACACACTTCTGCCTGTCACCTGCAACTTGTAACCCAAGTATTCCCTGTATTTCTGCTGCCTTCCTTGTTGACCACATCCAGCAGGAAAAGCACCTGGACCACACCACGGGGCAAGGACAATTCACTCTCTAAGCTGAGTCCATCCTTAAGTTCTCCGCTGTAGCTGACACCATCCATCAGAGAGCGATTCTGTGATTCTGGCATCATTTACGGGAGTCAGACAGACTTATTTTGCTTAAATAATGCTGGTAAATCAAAAAAAAAAAAATAAAAGCTGAGGACAAGGAAGAAACTTGCCCTCACAGACACATCCAAGCAAAGTGCTGACATCTCCCACTAGTTCCCATAAAAACATCTTAAACGTCACAAGTTTTCTCCACTGAAAGAAGAAAAGGTACCAGAGATCAGAAACAGAATGTACATACAACCGAATCTAATTAGTGATTTAATACACAGAGCACTGCAAATCTAAAAAACCATTTCATCTGAGTGTGTTTGGCCTTCTGGTCAGGAAGGAGCTGGCCAAAATTAAGCGACAAGATACTTTTGGAAAGATGGTATGGTAAGAACAGAAGCAAAAAAGTAAAACCCAGGAAAGATTTTTTTGAGTAGCAAAAGTAATGCTGTACCTTGCCATGTAAACTATCAGTATTTTATTCGCAAAATAACAACATACCTGAAGAGAAAAGCAAGGAAATAGTATTGAGGAATTTAGTCCTCAATCAGAAGGTCCTTTCCACAAAGAAAATTGCATTCAACCAAGTTCAAAGACCGCCCAGCGCACCAAAAGCAAAGTTCTAAGCATGTTGGAAAGGAACTAGAAATTTGTTCTTCTGCTAAGAACAGACTAAAACAAATGCAAGCCACAGACACACCAATAAATTCTTGATCCTGAAGCCTTAATTTTCACTTTGCCTCATGAATCTGTTTTAATACTATACCTGTTTCAGAACATAAAACAAAAGCCATAAATTCAACAGCCTCAGGAGACATATCAGACATGGATTAAAGCCACCAGGCAAGAGGTCTAGTGGGGGACTCACGATGGGTTTAGGGCTGCCAGTCTGTAAAGTGTCTGCGTATAAATTTATGTTGCCAGTTGTAGGGAAGGCACAAGCACCCAACTGCTCCTACACGAAGCAGACAAGCGCCTCACAAGGTGTGAAATGTTGATTTTTACAGTGACGATGCAGTCCAGAGAACCACCAGTGGCTGAGGTACAAAAAGCCCTTGTATCTTTCTCTTAACATTCACCTCCTACAACAAAACAAGCACACGATAAAAAAAAAAGATCCAAAAACTCAGCATCTTGTAATCATCTGGTGCCAGATGGAGCGTAGTAGTTGACAAGATTGATCTTGACTGACTCCAAATTCAGAGGGCAGATAATGCTGCGCTGGCATTCACATCTCATTCTGCAAAAGCTTCAAAAAGCGTTAAAAAGAAAGCTTTTCACAAGGTGCTAACAACGGCCCCTTCTTCCAGGTTACCGAGCAGCTCAGAGAGCTCACAAAAGAAAACACAGGGTCTTGGAGGTTTCTTTCTACCCAAGCTTAAAGGCAGCTGAAACAGTTTTTAAAAGCCGCCCAAGTCCAATTTCAAACTAAGATCTGAAATGTGAAAGTTAGAATTTGAAATTAAGATTTTCAAATTCAGATCCAACGGTCCACTCAGTATTCACAGGTATTTCCACACTCAGGTCAGTAAAGCACCTGTTATATTAGTACAGCAGATCTTACATCTTCACTCAGAGCTCATCCTCATGAACAATTATTTATTTATTTTTAAATACAACTAAAGGTATTTTACTTAATAGACTTCGGCCGCTATGGTTGGACTCAATGATCTTAAAGGTGTTTTCCAGCCAAAACAATTCTATGAAAACCATACATGTTAAAAACAAACCAAAAAACCTTTACCAAACCTGTCTGCAGGAGGTGAGTATTTTTTCCTTCCCTAAAAGACAACGCTCCACAGACTCCTCAAGTAGCTGTAGAAATACACACATTTTTTTTGCTGCTTCTCTCCACATACCACCAGAGCTTACAAAAGCCCTACTTCGGTTTTAAAAACTACTGCAGCGAGACAGATGTCAGCTGAGGTGATGAGTGCCCCCAACACAATCAGAACAGAATCTGGAGAACACGCTGGGATGAAGACGACTACCTGGAGAGCGAAAGTGGTGTAAGAAAACACCGCCCGCAAGAACTAAATACAGGCAACTTGACAACATAACCATCAAAAAGCAATGGAAAAGCAAATACCAGACAGGGCAACAGTCACATGGGGCAAACCCTCAAGCCAAGGAACAGGAGAGAGTCACCCCGAAGTCCACAGGCTGTGGATTTATCAGACTCAGCCAGGACTTTGAACACTAGGCTGAATACATCTATAAAAATACGGTTGTAAAACAACTTGAGAGGGCAGAAAAGGGCTGGATAATTTAAGGAGATTCAAACAGACCACCCTTGTATAAAATATTACTCCTTGGTACAACCACAGAAGATAATCAGCAGCCCAATTCCAAGTTACTCGCTTATCTGGAAGCCTATGCTAATAATTTTCATCCACTTGTGCTACCTTTGCTAGTTCTACAATACTAATTAAATAAATCCCAGAGGTCACAAGGTAAGGAGAAAATTCACAGTAATTAATCTGCTCAAATTGTAACTCTGCCTGACATTTCATGTGTTACAAACGAATCCTGTGATAAGCTTAAGATGTCTGAAGCTGCAGAGTGAAAAAAAAAAAAAATTCCAGCACATGCCAAGCTATAATCAACATTTCCCTGTCATTAAGATGCCACAATAGCTGGAGAACTGTCAGCACTGCTCAGTATTGTAGCTGTGAGGCAGCAGCCTTCCCTGAGCTACAGCTCCTACGTGAACAGCAACCACCAAACGGGCAAGAACAACAAAGATCAAAGATTTTGACCTTTGCTCTGAACCGAAAAAACGTGAATCGGCAAAACCAGCGAGCGGTTTCTGCGCTCTTTAACCTGCACCTCAGCGTACTTTAAGTCGGTTGTACTCATTACACTTCGTGCTTCCACGATTAGAGAGCGAGACTCTCCTCTGGCTCGTGGGCTTCTCTAGTGTGAGAGCTGGTTTGTCACCACCGGCTCCCTCACGTACTATGACGAGCCAACGTGGTAGCCGCTGTTTGGATCTGCGCTATCCACTGGGAATGATTTGGGAATAACAGCTCCGCCAAGGCCTTCGAAAGCACAGACGAGACCGAACGCTTGGGATCCCACTCTGGTGTTTTCTCAGGTCTGGATGCAGCTGTTGGGAGGAAAGAACGGGAGAAAGGCAAGAGCGCTCAGGTACACAGGGAACAGAGGCAAGGAAATGTGAAAGCGAAGGAGGAGTCAGACCAGAAGACATCAACAGACCCTTGATACACCAAGTTTATCTCAGTCATGCAAAGGAGTGGACTTGCTAATAAGAAAAGACTCGATCACTCTCCCTAATCAGCTTTCTGAGGACTAAAAGCCATCCCTGTTGTTCGTCTTCTCAGGACCGGCAGTTTATTTCTCCCCTGCCTAGCACTGCTTCTGGTGCTAACCTCTCTGGGAACCTCTCCTTCCAAGCATCAGAAATTGTCTCTGCAGAGTCTATGTTGTCATTTGAAACATCTGCTCCTCAGGCTTAATGAGACTGAATCAGCTGCCAAAATGGCCAAGGCACAGGGTCAAGAAATTAAACCCTTAAGCTGCTGACGAGCACAGCCTCCTGCTCCCATTACCCACTGCCTCACCTGACAGCTCTGCTCGCTCTCCTCTCTCCCTATGGCACAGTTGCAAAAGGGACAGCAGCAGATTCCTCGTCCCTCGGACAACCTGAATCATCTCTTTTCGGTAAACAGGTGACAGATGCATCAAGCACCAACAGCAGGGGCTTCACAGGGTGGCAACAAGGAGAACCACCTCCACTTTCTGCTCAAGGAGCTGCGCCCACGCGCTTCTAACTCCAGACACATGTGGACCCAGACCTCTGTTCGTTCCTCGAGCTCCATGTCTGTCTGTCTGCCGGGGCAATGATTTGAAAGAGAAATTGTCACACCCCAAGTGAATTGTAGCACCTGGTATTGCCATTTATTGATCTCCCTCCCATTAAGGTCCTGATAAAGAAAAAAAAAGGGCCAACCACCAGAAGCCCTGGTTTTCATATCTGAAATGATTCCGTTCCTCTGCGAGTCCTCCCCAAGTCTCAAAATCACACAGAGGAGATGAAAGAAACCTGCCTGCCCCTCTCCCAAGCCCATGCCAGGACAGTATCTATTGCTGGGCTACTCTGAATCTCTCACTTTACTCCATAACATTTCCCTTCTCCTTGAAGGAAAGTTGGAAACAAGTCCTCGGGGAGGGAAGCTGAGCAAGCGGCATGGCTTGTCTGCTCCTGGAGAGCAGATAGTCATCGTCCAGCGAGACCCTGGGAGACATTCCCCTCAACAGAAGAGCTGTAGCGTCTGCTCTTCGTTCACCTCTGCTCCCCAAGGTTCCCTCTCCTCCAGCGAAGGACACGTGAATGCAAGCGGATGGGTGGGATAGGGGGTGCATCACAACTTCATTTTCAAATTGAAGGAGAGGAGCAAAACCCCCTCTATTGGAAGGGTAAGAAGGAAGGATGTGTGTGTATCTGAGATGCCTGCTGCACATCTTCCAATAGAAAGGAGGAAAAGTCCCATTTCATGCCCCCTCCCAGTGGACAGGAGATGGGGAAGGGAAGATGAAGCAGTATCACCATTTTCCTCGCGCAGAGAAGGGACGCAGAGGGCAGCCAGGTATCAGCCCTCTCTTCCATCATTCGTCGCTAAAGAAGAGGGATCAGAAGCTTGCGTGTGGCAGAGAAGCAGGGGAGAAATAATTGCTGTTTCAACCCTGCTCCTCCCAAAGGAAGGGAAGAGAGGGAGCACTGAAGACAATTCACTCACCCTTTGTTTAGGAAAAGAGAAGCACAAACAAGAAGGTTGCCAGTCACCATCCCTCCCACTTTCTTCTGCATGTGTCAATAAGTAAGATGCCCAGCCCACTCTTTCCCATCTCTCTGTATGCCAGGTATGAATGCCCAGATCTCCATCTCCTTCGGGCGCACACAGACAGGGGAGCGAGAGCGAAAGATGCCCAGTTCCCTTTGCAGCTGGAAGTGGGAGCAGAGGTGCCAAGGACATCCTTCTCCCATGAGCCTGCATGGGGTGTGAGGGGTACCCAGTGCCTCTCACCCTCTGGATGTGTTGGGAGGTGTGTTGGAGGGGGGTGTGTGTGTCCAGAGTCCCCTCTCTCTCGAGTGCATGCTGAGGGGTGCCCACATCACTTCCCTCACGGGTGTGCCTGGAAGGGTGGGATGTCCAGTGCTGCTGTTCCCCTCCCATATTTGAGACTTGGAAAGGGAACTCCCAGTCCCTCCTCGCTCAGGTGTGTGAGAGAGATGGGCACCCAGGGTCCTTTCCCCCTGCAGAACATTTTGTCCTGTATCCCTTACACCCAAGCCCACAAGGACAGCAAGCGGTGGGTGCCCAGTCCCCTTGGACAGGTTGGTGCGGTGGAAAGTGCTCAGATCCCACTTGTGTGCGCTGGAAGGACTATGGAGTGCGAGGGGGAAACCCACCGGAGGATCTCTGCGTGCACAGCGACCCTCGGCTAAGGAGAACAGGCGGCAAGAGGCAGCCCGGCCACCCCACAAGCGCCCCCCACGGTCTCGATGCGAGGACACCGGGATCCCCCTCGGGGCCCGGGGGGGAGGGGAAGGGGAGCTCCCCGGGCCCCGGGGGAAGAAGGGCGGCACTCACGGTTCCAGTAGACGGGGTAACTCTCCGCGCTGGCCACATCCACCTCGTAGAGCCCGCTCCGCACACACACCGGCTCCACCGCCGCCGCCTCTCCCTCCCGCGGCTCCCCGGAACCGCCGGGTCCGAGGGCGCGGTAGGCCAGCTCGATCCGCAACGAGTCGTAACCGATAAAGGGTTTCCAGGTTTTCCGGTCTTCCCGGTAGAACCAGCGCACCTCCTCGGCGCCCAGCTCCCGCACCACCTCATAGCGGGGCC
>VWZK01002510.1:351396-431298 GCA_013396935.1 Baryphthengus martii | reverse complement strand
GCGCAGGGAGGGAGAGGGGTGGCCCCGGGCACGGAGCGGGGTGAGGGGGGGGTTTCGGGCACCGCCTGCGGCTCCGTGTCCTTGCGTGACACCCGGAGACACGGCCGACAGCTACATCTCCGTGTGTGACACCCGGAGACACGGCCGGCAGCCGCGTGTCCGTGTGCGAGTCACCCCCAAACCCCGTGTACAGCCCCGTCTGCTTGTGAGACCCTCAGGGACAGACTACAGCCCTGTCTGTGCGTGACACCCTCGAGCACAGCCTACAGCCCCGTGTCCGGGTCTGAGGGGCCCTCAAACATAGGCTACAAACCCATCTTGAGTGAAGGGCCCTCAGACACAGCCTACACCCCATGTCTGGGTGTGAAACACCCTCAAACACAGCCTACAGATCCCTGTGCATGTGACACTCTCAAACACAGCCTGCAGCCATGTCTTGTGTGCGACACCCTCAAACACAGCCTACAGCCCCATCCTGTGTGACACCCTCAAACACAGCCCACAGCCCCGTCCTGTGTGACACCCTCAAACACAGCCTACAGCCCCATCCTGTGTGACACCCTCAAACACAGCCTACAGCCCCAGCTCTGTGTGCGAGACACCCTCAGACACAGCCCGCAGCCATCTGTTACGTAAGACATCCTCAAACACAACTGACAGCCCTTGGCTCCGTGTGTGAGGCACCTCAAACTACAACCTGTGTGCACGACACCCCTAAAACCCACCCTGCTGCCTTGTTGACATGAGTGATGCCCACCAACACGGCTTGTCATCCTCCGTCTGGATGAGGCACCCTGGCACACACACCCCCCCGGCACACTAAAGTGTATCCTGAGGCCTAGTGTGTGTGTGACACCCTAAAGCACAACCTGTGGCCTCACAGGCAGATGAGACACCCTGAAACACACCCTGCAACCCAGTATGTAAGCGATGGGCACCCCCAAAACACAAACCACAGCTTGGCTATGGCAGGCACTCCTAAAACAACCTTCCGTGAGTGTGGCCAACAGCCCCAAGACACAAACGGTGCCCACGTGAGGGTGACAGACGCTCGCAAAGCGCATCTTGCACCGTTGTGTATGTGTGTGAGAGAACACACATCCTGCAGCCTGTGGGAGATTCCTATCTGTGCGAGACACCCCCAGGACTCCTCCTGCTGCCTTGTGGGGTGTACCTGACACCCCCAGGACTCATCCTGCTGCCTGATGGGAGAGTTGGTGTTGATCTGTGTGTGCATGTGTGCCGCTTCCTACAGCCTGCTGGGGGGTAACTGAGATTTGACCTGTAAGTCTGGGTGTCAGGCCTAACACACACCTGGTAACTTAACAGGCTGAGTGGGGTACACATGCGTGTAAGAGAGACAACCCCAGACAACACCTTGCAAGCGTGTCAGGAAGTAGTGTCCCCCCCAGTTCATATGTGAGGAGAAAAGTGGACTCTTCATCACACACCTCAACACCCTGAGGGGGTAACCTGTTCATCTCCGTGTACTCTGGGGGTGTCACACCCTGTGACTCCGAGTATGCTACAGGGCTCCCTCCCGTGTGCGTGTGACTCTACCCCCTGAAAACTAACAGGGGGGGCAACAACCTGGAGTCACCCTTGTGTGAGAGAGACCCTGCTCTCCCAAACGCTAGCTACGACCCTCAAAACTGGAGGGGCTGAGGTTCACCCGTGCTTGTTTGTGCATGTGAGCGAGAAACAGCCACCTCCATCCCCAATACACACCTTGTAATCGACAGGAGGGGGTGTTGAGATGAGTATCTGTGTGGTAAAACACCTGGCAGCCTGGAGCAGGAAAAAGGCTGAGGGAGGATGCCCAAGTTTTACACCTGTGTAAGACATTTCCCGGTTCCAACACACACCCTACAGCCGCGCGAGGGGCAGTGATGGATCACCTCGGGGGTGCCAGTTTCCTCTCCCCATCCTTTCTCATGGGGTGAGGGTTGTTTTGTTTATGGGAAAGTGAGAGACTCCCAGAAACACACCCTGGCTTACTGGGGTGGGGTCACCTGTTTAGGAGATGCCTCCCCCTTTTCGCAACATGCGCAGGAGGAAGGAGGCAGTGAGAGGGTATGTGGGTGATGCTCCTATCTGAGTTACACCTTGAAGGGTGAGGGAACTGATACCTGTGCCTGTGTCACAGCTCTGCGCACAACGTCCCCGCTGCCTTACTCGTATACACATCACAGCCAGCAGGTCAGGCTGTTGGTCTGCAACCTCTGGCTGTACACACCTTGCAGCCTGATGGGGGGGATGCAGCTGTGTGCAGATTGTACCCCCAACCCGACCTTCACACACATACACACACAGACAACGGTTTTTCCAATGGTAAGAACAGGGAAAGCAGGGACAACTGCATGGCACCTCTGAATGTAAATTACCCAAAACACTCAACTACCTGTGCTGGGCTGTAGTGGATGGCTGGGTTTTATCCCACCTCAAAGAAGCAGCTGGTGAGTGTGTGTGTGTCTGTGTGTGTCTGAATCTGTCTGTGTCTGTCTGTCTGTGTCTGTGTGTGTACAGTCAGAATGCAGGAAGGAAAGTAGTTGATTGAGTGTCGTACACATTTGTTTGCCTCCACCCTGTGCCATTCTCCTTCTTGATATACAGCAAAACCCCCTCTCACAGCCTCACTGTCAGCTGTGGGAAGAAAAAAAACAACAGGATACAGGGGATGTGGTCCCTGATGCTCCATCTCCTACATGTTCTGCTCGTCTCTGTCCTACAGCCTCCAGCGACAAGGGGACTTCTATGTACTGCACGGCGTTGTATATCCAAAAATAGGTTTGTGCCCTACCTCCCACGTCCGCTTCCAGCTGGGGAATCCTGTTAATGGAGTGTGTTAAAACAGAGAGCCAGGCCAGAGTAAGTTCAGGCTGGGAAGGGTAGGTGAAGCTTTTAAAAGTGCTCACTGCTCGTGTGTTGTTTCCCTGAGTCATTAAAATCACGCTGAAAGACCTCACGTGGATCCTTGAATGCATCAGCAACACTTTTCAATCCCGAAAGCTCCAAGAACTCTAACAACATTCACAAGTCCCCACGGCAGGAGCTTTGTCCGTGCCTGTGCTACCCTCCCAAATGGAGAAAGAGAGGAGAAAGGAAGGAGATAACCACAGTAGCAGCCAGAAATCTGGGAAGAAGGCTATGCTCAACCACATCACTCTAGCAACACCCGTTTTGAGCTGTTTGCTTATCTTTTGCATTTCTAATGGACTCCGCAGGGCGATTTCTCTGGGAAGCCTGTCTCAGATTTTTCTCCGCGGTGGGGAACAAAAAGGGAATGTCACTTACCTTGTAGGTTGCTTTGAAGACGCAGATTGTAGGATTCTCGCTTTTTCTCCTCATTTCCGTCAAAGCCAGAGGGATTTCACCACCTTCTGTCATGCAACAAGTGTTTTGTGTCATCCTACTCAAACTCTCCCTCCTACTCCTTGTCTGAGATCAAGGGAAGATTGTCCAAGTGAACAAGAGGTACTCAAAAAGTTCTTTACCTTTTTTAGATATTCTTTCAGATGATTTGATTTATTTCTTGATGTACACTTCAAGGGGTATACTTCTACTCTCCGTATGCACTCACTACACTCCTGTGCACAGCCTCTCTGTGGACAACAGGCAGAAAGACCGAGCATTAGGAGTCCATCATCACCAAGCTGAACCACAGCACGGTGAGTCACAATGTGACTGTTCCTCATTACGTTCATCTTGGAGACCTATGGAGGCCCAGGGCCTGAAAATTGCTTTATTAAAGGCAAACTGGAAGGAACTCCAGAGCCTGAAGACCCTTCTGAAAGAGTCCCAATGACTTTCACTGTGATTTTGATCTTTGCTGGGTTAGACTGGTATGAATGAAGTTGAGAGCCTAAATCTCTTGTTTGAGGTCACAAATGGAGGTTTTTTTGTTTTTTTTTTTAATTGTAAGCAGCTCTGAGCTCACAAGTGTGGAGCAGCTTGAAGGTTTCTGGCACAGCACACGACTCAAGTTCCATCACCGCAGAGTTCCATGAAAAAAAAAAATAAGAGCAAATGTATAAAGATCATTTACCATCAGAGGAGGAAAGTTTCCTTGCAGTAAAATAAATGCAGAAGAATGTAAGTGTCTCTGTGGAAGTTTGAAAGCTAAGTTGCCTTTATTTTGAAATGTCATTTATATAGCACTGTGAATTCCTGGGTGGACTAAGAGTAGTGGATGCTGTGATCCTTCTACCATGAGACCTTCACAGGAGGCTCCCATAACCATATATATATAAATGTTTCCTTTCTGCAGAGTTAATGCAGTTGGGAATTTAGTCAAAAAGTGGTGGGGAGGTACCACGAGGAGCTCTCAAGGACTTCCTTTTGTCCAAGAGAAAATGAGATACCATGAAGGCAGAGAATCCGTGTGTAATAGAAAGTATAATTCACTGCAAATCATCCCTGTGTTTTTAACACAACTTTAAAAAAAAACGACCCTGTGCACCCAAAAAATGGACTCTGAATTTCTGCCGTGACTTCCCCAAAAATGAAACCCTCTTTTTGAGCCTGTTTATTTGCTCAAGGTTTGCTGTCAGCTCCAGCAGCCACAAACATGCCTGTAGGACAATTTTCCACAGTATAATCCACTGCTTTCCAGGGCATGACCCAACCAGGAGGGACTTCTGCATTTAGATTATATCTAGATGGCCCTGCACTGCGCTGCGTATTTGTTCCTAAGTGTAGGACTTTGCACTTGCCTGCCCTAAGACTTCCTTTAACTAAAATAATTTTACCGAGCTTTCCTGATTATCTTCATCCCGGCAGAATTATTTAATTTTTTTTTTGCAAGACAAGCTACTCCCATTAGTGCAATTTTAAATAGTCCAGTCAGTTTGAAACTCTCTCACAGCTCACGACCGATGCAATCACCTTGCACTTTCTTGCAGAACCTAAGTAAAATCCAATGAATAGCACAAGTGCAAGCGCTTGCAAGAGTCCATTAGAAACAGCCTTTATTCATTGATGAATCTCGTGTAACAAATCCATTTTGAGATCTCCCCATTAACTATTTTTAAACCATTTATTATGCACTCATATTGATTTTGTTGTGGGTTGTTTCATTTTTTTTTTCCCCTCCGATCTGGACACTTGTGCAGCACTGAGTCAACACCGTTACTGCTATCGACCGGACTCGTGATTTTATTCAAGAACGAGATGAAGTTTGCTCTTTGGCAGGAATAATTTCCCATGAAAACTGCTAACTGCTCTTTCATTACATCCCTACTTTCCACCTCCTTATTGACCAGTACAATCCACTTCACCATACCTAGGTCAGGAGCGATGTTGGACCAACCAGCCTGAAGTGCTGTGGGCTTACTTACCTCAGTCACACTTCTCAAATATTGACACAACACTGTTTTCTTCCTTAGGAACGGTCCCCTGGACTGTTTCTAAACTCTCACATTCCCGCCTGAGGTGAGAAAAGTCGTCTGAAGAAGCAGCTCTTAAAACACTGACACGCAAGTCCTCTAGATGTGCTGCTTTTCAAATGGTAGTTGTGCTGTTTGATGTTCTTTTTAAAGTTACTCGAGTAAGGAAGCGTCTCATCATCGTTATGTAACGTGGAAATAGCACTCAACTTTGTCCCAAATACAGACAGGAAATATTTATCAAACACTTCTGCTTTTTCAGTTCCAAAGCTATCCAAATATATTTGGATACGCTGAGAGAATTAGTAATTGGATTCCGCTAAGATATTGTTCATCAAATTAAGCAGGGTTCCAAAAAATCTTTGCTTACAACATAATGTTTTCTGCACGGGGAACGTCAGCTCTCTGGCTCTTTCAGAAGAGATATCGGTCAACTGGGTTAAAAATCTCCCTTGTGAGTATTTTACCCTACTGTTGGTCATGGGAGGCTTGTCTGTTTGTTTGTGTTTTTCTTTTCCTTGAACACCAACAATATTGGTACAGCTCTTATGCCAAGGTCGAAAGTGTCTTTCACGAGATTGGAAATGTTCTTCCAAAGCCACAGCTCCACGTTCCTTTACCCTGGCTGCAAGCAGCAGAAGAATATCCCCCTAACTCCAGAAGACAAGAATTAGGGGGCAAGGAGAAGGTAATTCCTGTGATATCAGATATTGTCAATCTCAATGCAGCATTGTTAAGTTGCACAGACCTTTTCTTTTTTTTTTTTTTTCCCCCCGCGTTGTTCCAGGGCAAACAAATGAAGAATGCAAAGCACTGATCCCTGGAAGAAATATTTACCCTTTCAGGCTTTGATCTGGCAGAGTGCTGGTGTTCATTGTTCACCTATGTTTTGGTGAGACTCACAGAAAGCCAAAGAAAAGGCTGAAGTGGAGCCATGCTGCTGGTGTGGGCTCAGCCGCTGTATCTCCTCCTGGCTCCTCCTTATCTCTCCATGGGTACAGATTTTGCCCATTCAGGAGCGAAAGCAAAAGGGGTAACTTGTTCAACAAGCCCAAGTGGGGTTGATGGAGCTAAGAGAAGAGTTTCTTTTGATGAGTCTGTCCATTATCACACAGGCTAATATTGTCACAGATATGTTGGATGTGAATTATTGCTCACTTTTTCTCTGAAAAAAAAAAATCCTGGCCCTGCACTTCTCCCGCTGGTAAAGAAGAGGGCAAAGATGTGAAAGATATGAGACCATCAAGTGAAGGAGCTGCACTCATGTCTTCTGGTCAAGATTCCCTCAGTGTTCTTTTGAGAGGTCTAAGAATAGTCCTTCTAGAGAGTTTTGTCACATGTCCCTTGGCTCGAGGATTGGGGCAGTTTCTGGTGTTAGAGGGGTCGCTATTGCTGTTTTTTTTTTCTTTTCCTTGCTAGAGAAGGAGAGCTCCTGGATGAAAATAAGGTAGAGAAAGTAATTCTTGTGGTGGTTCCACCCCCCAGTTATAACAGAATAAGGAAGGTGTGTGAAGTTGAACTTCCTCTGGGTCTTGCATTTAGCCAAAGCTATTAAAATATAATCTGAGAGTAAATATATTTCTTCCCCTGGTTGTTTGTTTTGGTGGTTTTGTACTTGATGGGATACTTTGAGCGTGGGCACATGGGAGGCAAATAAGTTTTATAGATCCAAGAACAACAAAGTTGACACAGGTAATTATTATTTTTTTTACAGGGGAGAGTGGCAGGGAGAGGGGTGTTGCGTAATGTTCTGGTTAAGTATTGATTGTGGACTTGACCAGATCAAGTTTGAAAACACGGGCTCTGTATTCACACTGTGCCAACCACTAAGCCAAGAGATGGAGCACAAAGACCTTCCAGAGGAAAATGTCACGGGCCTTTGGGAAAAAGGAAACCTGGTTCTTTACTGTAGACACAGAAGTAAAGAGTAGGAGGCCACTGTCTCTCCCCCGCACTTTGCAGTTGGCCGCCTGAAAGGATATAACATGCCCAGCATAAGCTGGAAGCACCATAAAGAAAAGAAAAAGCCCTTTATCCTGCACAAATCCCGTGCCTGGGGAGTGGTTGAAAAGCCAAGAACAAGAGGTGGTTACACATTGTCAAAAACTCCTGCACATCGGGATTATAAGGGAACAAACCAAAACTACTCCCTCATTCACTTGGGAGAGGGTTGGCGGACACAGGGCCAGGGTAGGGAAGGTTTTGTCGGGATGTGGGGCTGTGCGAGAGTTCACGGCTCAGGACCTTGAGAGCGGGGTCAGATGAGGAATGAAGACATTTTAAAGCCCTCTGCACCAGAGTCACAAGGTCTGGAGGGATACACATGAATATTTCATCTTATAATAACACTCAAAGGCATTGCTGGAGTTGCAGGACCTTGGGAACACTTGGCAGTAAAAGTGACTTTGAGGTCACTGTCAGTGTGACTGTGTGTGAAATCCTGGCTCTGCTGGCAGCGTTGTGAGTATCACCATTGATTTCAGCAGGATTAAAAACTTACTCGCCCTCCGTAGTTCATCCTTTTCCCTCCCAGGTTGTTGTCAATTGATCACAATCCCCCGGATGTATTTCTGGCTCAAACTTGAGGTAACTGTTGCACATGATGAATCATAAGAGATGCAAAATATATTACCTAGTCCTGACAGGACGTGCTGTTCTAGGACATCAAGGCTCATCATCGCATCCTTGATGGAAGCACTAAGGGCCATGCTTAACTTCAGACATGAGAGCAGTAAAAGCAAATACTCATGTAAAGTCAGGTACCAGCTTAAATATCTTACTGAAATAAGGTCTGAAGGAGAAGCCTGCACGTATCTGCAGAGATGCAAACACTACATCCTGGTAAGATGACACCTGATAGCAGGTGAGTGACCTTGAATCATCTGATGCCATCATATTGCCCCAGGGGAACGTCCTTATGACTTGTGCTTTAGTAGGTAAAATGGGATCTTTGCTGCCTGTGGCTGTAGCACGTGTGAAAATGTGCAAGGAGGGTGTGCGGAAAGCTGCTGTGGAAGGGTGCAGTCGAAGACACCGCGCTGTCATCTGACTGGAGCTGTCTGTCGGTCAGATGACAGCTAGGACCAGATTCCAGCTATAAATACACCACATTTTAGTCATTACGTGGAAAGTGCTTTCATCGAAAGCCTCCAGTTCCAAGGGGCCTCAGGACACTCCGGTTCTGCTCCTTGCCGAATATCCCAGCTACTTTGTTCTGCTTCTGTTGCCAGATTTATTCACTTCTCCTCTAATGTACCGTTAAAAGGTCTCCTCTTTTATGTCAGGTCTGGCAGATGTAGTTTTGCAAGCCTGAGAGGGACTGAAAGCCAACTGTTCCTACAGCCCTGGCCAGAGGTGCAGGCAGGAGATCTCCTTTCTATTTATGGTGGAAGTATTCTTACAGCAAGTAGTAAAGGGCCTGGGAAGGAAAGTCAGGAGAGGGGCCTTAGAAAGTGAGATCTTTCCAGTTAAGATTATTTAGCCTTCACAGTATCCAAGACTGCTGCTGTCATAGTATCCAAGATTGCCGCTGTCTTTTGGGTTGAAATGAAGACAGTCTGTACACATACGGTACAGAGGGATAAAATAATAATAATAATAAAAAAATAAATCGAACAAGCATCTGATGTGGAAAATCTTTCTCTGGTAGAAAATCCGACTCTGGTAGGAAATCTGGCTTTGTGGAAATCTTCCAAGGACCGATTACTGAAAAGGCCACAGGAAGATATATGCTCCCTCTTTCTTTGCGGATGTAGACAACCACCTAACTGTGAAATAGACCTTTTGCTTCCCAATGATTTGTGTTCTTTTACATCAATGGACCATCCCAAGATTTCCCATTTATATAGTGCATAGTTCAGCCTGGAGAAAAGGAGGCTCAGGGGAGAGCTTCTGGCTCTTCACAACTCCCTGAAATTCAGGAGCCAGGGCGGGTTGGGCTCTGCTCCCAAGGAACAAGCCACAGGAGAAGAGGAACTGGCCTCAAGTTGCCCCAGGGGAGGTTTAGGTTGGAGCTGAGGAACAATTTGCTCCCCTGCAGGGTTGTCCAGGCCTGGCCCAGGCTGCCCAGGGCAGGGCTGGAGTCCCCCTGATCCCTGGAGGGATTTCCAAGGCGTGGAGATGTGGTGCTGAGGGCCAGGGGTTAGTGGTGCCCTGGCAGGGATGGGGGAATGGTTAGACTAAATGATCTTTGAAGTCTGTTCCAACTGAAACAATTCCATGATTCTGTGACTCTATACAAAAACATTTCCAGCACCTCCTGCCTGGGAGGCATGGTTGGGGACATTGTGTGACTGCTGAGGGGCCTGGATTCCTCCTGCTTCTGACCTGTGGATCTATCCCTGGTCTGGCATAAATGCAGTAGCTGAAAACCTTTCAGAATCTCCCTTTTCAGTAGGTTGAATCACAGAATATTCTGGCTTTCCGAAGCCTTCCTAGGGAGAGGCTTATTGGCCATTTAAGTCCCAGGTCTCTGTAGCCCTCTCAGCCCAGGTGACTACGTGAGGGAGAAGCTCATGGTCCACTGCCAAACAGCCACCTGCCCTCTCAAATCGGCTCAGTACAGGCACAGCATTTGAGGTGGGGGAGGGAGAAGCAAACGTTTTCCTGTCGCTCTACTCTGTGTCCGATTTCACGCCCTGATCTGCAGATTTGTTTTCTCCTACAGGACTTTCATCGCTTGGCTATTCCCTGGGATTCGTACTTCGTAAGGGAGATTCTGGTAATGGGGTCACGTATCCCAAGCTGGCGTCAGCACTGCAATTGGCTTGCTGAGCAGCACGAGTAATGACAGGTTTAATGATGTGAAGATCAGCATTCAGACAGTAACGTCCCGTGCCTCGGTCTCTTTTTACAGAGATTTTAAGTCAGCAGTTCCTGATGGGGAGGAGTAAAATCAGAACCAGGTTCTATATTCTCATCTTTCCTGGCCTGAGCGGGTGGCCAGGGATGCAGATTGCGAACTGAGAAGGGAGAGCACAAGCAGGAAAAGTGGATGCGCTGCAATTAGACTTCTACAGGTTGATAAAACTCAGAGCAGAAGGTCTGTTTGTCTATCATTTTCTGTTCAGGTCCTTAAGAAAATGGAGAGGAAAACATTTCTGGGGGCACATATCTGGGTGGCAGTGAATCATGGAATCATAGAATGGTTTAGGTTGGAAGGGACCTTAAAGATCATGTAGTTTCAACCCCTCTGCCGTGGGCAGGGACACCTCCCACTAGACCAGGTTGCTGAAAGCCCCATCCAACCTGGGCTTCAACACATCCAATGATGGAGCATCCACAGCTTCCCTGGGCAACCTGCTCTAGCATCTCATCACCCTCAGAGTGAATAACTTTCTAATTTCTAATCTAAATCTAACTTTTTTCCAGTTTGAAGCCATCACCCCCTGTCCTATCACCACAAGCCCCTGTGAGAAGTCCCTTGGCACCTTTCTGACAGTCCCCTTGAAGTCCTGAAAGGCCTCGAGAATGTGTCCCCAGAGCCTTCTCTTCTCCAGGTTGAACAAGCCCAACTCTCTCAGTCTGGCGTCCCAGGAGAGGGGTTTTAGGTTTCCACACCTATGAAGTCCTGGGCCTCTAACCAGTATCAAGCTGCCGGTATTGGCCCTTTCACTGCCTTGTATCCGAGACAGAATCCAGAGTAGTCCAGCGAAAGAGACCATCCTTTCTGCTGCCTTCCGCTGTGGCCTGAATATTACACACAACTTCCACTCTATCTACTCTTCTGGTGACTTTTTTTTTTCTTCTCTCTCAATTTCGTGTGCTTTCCTTCTTCCCTTTCCTGACCCTTCAGCAAGGCCACCCAAGAATCCACATTTTGCGAGAGTTGTAACTGTTGTAACTGTTTCTGGTGCTGGAAAAGCAACATCTAAGGAAAGGGGTCAGAGCTGGCAAAAACGGGTCAAGTTTCAGGGCTGCTGCTAAGACGGGAAAAGTGTCTTGTTTCCCCAGCAGCTGAATCACAAATGACAGTTGAAACCAAGCAGTGATTTCTATTTTGATTCATCTATTCTCTCTACTTTACCTGGCATTCATCATCTCTTTGGGTATAAAGAAAGCAAGAGCCTTTTGCTGGTGCTGCCCGGGGAAAAAGCCAGGGATCTGGCTTTTTTATTTGCAGAGCCTCTGTCTGCTTGTGGGACCAAGAACCGAAGCAAGGACATCAGTCTCTGCTGCTACAGGGCAGAATAAATATCTACAATATGGGCTAAATCCGGCAATCTGATTTTTGTAGGATTTGGTTAACGTGATCACTTCAACTGGATCAAAATATTAGGTGGCTTTTTCCGCCTTTTGGATCTGATCATTAAACATCCATGCTGTGATAAGTCTGAGCACCTTCACCTTGTACTCTTGGGCCAAGAACAGCAAAAATCTCTGAGTCATGTTGTCCCAGCCGTGGGCTCGTGGCCAGTTTTGGGTACAGCTACACAAGTAAACACAGGAACTACAAACATGCAATCCCTGCTCCTTTATCAGTTATTTAATAGAATCCTAGAAGCATAAAATCATAGATTGATTTGGGTTGGAAAGGACCTTTCAAGGTCATCTAGACCAAGGCCCCTGCAGGGAGCAGGGACATCTGCAACTAGAGCAGGTTGCTCAGAGCCCCATCCAACCTCCCCTGCAATGGGGCCAGGGATGGGGCAGCGACCGCCTCTCGGGGCAACCTGGGCCAGGCTCTCACCACCCTCAATGTGACAAATGTCTTCCTTCTATCCAGCCTTCCTGGTAATCACTGGTGTAAAAGGCTTTTGCCAAGTAGCTTTTCCTCATTCTCGTGGTCTGCTCAAGCTCATTTATTCCATCTAAACTAACAACACCACTATGATTTGGAAAAAAAAAAGCTCTTGGTGCCACGCTGCCTCTCTTTCTCTTGCATCCAGCTTTTTCTCTTTATCTGGCTTATCTGTGGATGCTTCGGCTCATGGACGTGCTGGTGAACAATACCCATCTCTGTGCTCAGCACGAACAGAACACTCCCCACACACAGCTCAGTTCCCACTGGCATAAGGTGCTGTTTGAGTTTTCGGTGGTGTCCTTTTCCTCTAGCAAGAAGCTCTCTCCCTTAGTGGGTTCACTGTCTAGTCAGTTTGAAAGTGCTTTGCTCAGAGCAGCCAGGAGCAGCTCAGGTTTTTTCACCTCCAGAGGCTGTTGACAGTGCTCAAGTGGAAGGACTCTTTCACTTGATGTGAATTCATTAGGGAGCTTGTCTTAAGGGTTTGATTCAGTTACGTCAGCAGGAGCCTTTTCAGGAGCTACCATGTGCGTCAGGACCAGCTCTTATTTGTGGTACTCACCTGTTGGTACCTGAGGCACCTCTAGCAGCTACCCTCTCCGCTCTGAAGAAGACATAGAGTCTTTTTCTCCCTCCTTCATCTGACCTTGCTGTAGGTTGTCCTCCAGCTGCACTGCAAAAGTCAGAGCAGGCCCTTCGCAGCCATCCCTCATCCTGTGCCCTGGAGGAACGAAACTGGTGGAGGAGGGGTTGCCCCACACCGAGCACCCAGCCCTCTCACCGCCTCCACTCCTGCAAGACTAGACGAGGGAGCCCAGGAGGAGGGAGGGTTCCCCCGGGAGATGGCAGGCATCAAGCTGGTCCTCAGGGCCAAGGGACAGCAGGAGAGGGCAATGCAAAGAGCAAGCACAGCCACCATGAAAACAAACCTCTTCATGCCCTGGAGCAGCATAGATCATGAAAAGCTTCTCCATCCAGCCTGCTCCTTCCTCAACCCCACAGCAACCCATTGGACGCTGCCTCAGTGCATACAGACAGATGACTCTAGCCAGTGAATTTTGGAAATTAAAGCTTCCTTCTGGGTTGGTTTCAGCCTGGCAAGTGAAGCACTGCTTGGGTAATTGTTCTTTAAGGAGAATGGCTTTCGTATCACAATTTGATTGACACATGATGATGCTCATTCGTTTCTGATCATGCTTTTCCCCCCTTTTAGCAGCTACATAACTGCTGATCCCAAAATGCCTGGTCAAGTTGTAACAAATCTAGTATGTCCAGAAGGCTTTAACAGCTCATAATAAATATGAGAAAGACCTTATTGGAGCCTTTCAGTACTCCAAGAGATCTATCAGAAAGATGGGGATGGACTTTTTAGCGGGTCTCCTAGGACAGGACAAGAAGTAATGGTTTTAAACTAAAAGAGGGAGATTCAGACTGGAGAGAAGGGAGAAATTGTTGCTGCTGAGGGTGGTGAGAGCCTGGCCCAGGTTGCCCTGAGAGGTGGTTGCTGCCGTATCCCTGGCACCATTCCAGGGTTGCAGATGTCCCTGCTCCCTGCAGGTGGGTTGGACTGGGTGGCCTTGAAAGGTCCCTTCCAACGCAAACCAGTCTGAGATTCCAGAACTATGAAGAATTTAAAGGCCTTAACCAAGACAGAGCATCACGGTGCTCAGGGCGGTGCCACACAGAGAGGTGCAACCATGTTTGCTCCCCAAAATGTGCAAACTCTACGGAGAAACTGAAAAATCAAGCAAAAGGAAGTCTTTTAACACGTTGGCAGAGAGCGAAGGCACTTGAATTATTGAAAGGTTTGTGGGAGGGCACACGGGGCTCTTGCAGAGTCTGGTTTCGAATCCAGATCAGAAGGTACCTAGATGCTCTCCAAGCCTTCTGGCAGTGTGAACATTGCACAAATAACAGCCGTGCCCTCTCTCACATCTGTCTTTAGGGCTCCTTTTAAAGCAGGAGTCGGGGAAAAATCTCCATGATGACAACAGCGCTACAAGATGGGGCTGAGGGAAAGAGCTCATGGCTCCTGCAGCCTCGATTCTGGCCCATCCTTCTCCCCTCTTAGCAGGAGGAGAACGTTAATGCTGGGGAGAGAGGAAAATTAACGCACAGACCTTTCAACCAGCTCAGGGAAGGCACAACCATGTCCATGCTCTGCAAAAGGCAAGCTCAGACATGTGTCAGTACAGCTAAACTGGCTGCGTTTCAGTTAGATAAATACTGATTGATACAAAAAGCTGCCAAGTGTTTAAATAATTGGCTTAAGAGCATTTTTTTATTTTTTTTTTTCATTAGAGTTTGCTAGTTTTTCTGCAGCAAGACCATACCAAGCATTTGGAAACCATCTGCAGCGACCGCGCGTCCAATGTTGTCCAAAAGGATGTGATGGAGGGATCAGAGATTTAAACTTCCCATCCCCTGTGGCTCCTTACAAGCAACATTAAAAGCATTTTTCTTTTCAAACTCATCCTACGATGATGAGACGCTGCTTTTTTTTCCCCCCATCCCTTCTCCACATTTTCATTTCCAGATTTGCCCACTGGCAGAGAGAACTGCCCGTGGAAAGGCAGCTCTTCATCAAGGTTGGTCAAAATGCTGATTTTTTTTTTCATGTCCTGCAGCTCCTGTGGAACACCACCAGGAAATAACCCAGCGAGCGCCTTTAGAAATCCATAGAGAAGTTTTAGGAATAGCTCTAATTAGGACAAATCGGCACTTATCAGAGTCTCACTCACAAAATCTGTGCTTTTCAGATCTACCTGTGGTCTCTGCAGGAATCCAGCTGTTTAAACGAAAGAAAAGAAATACATAAGCAATTAGAACCTTTCTTTCTGTGGCGTGTTTTCTTCTGAAGTTAATAAATGTCCCGAAGACATCATCCACAGCATATAATCACGAGAAATTCATAGTAGTCCTGAAGAGTTGGAACTGTGCCCGAATCCGTGGCTCAGCAAAGAGCGTGTCGATGACTTTCGGGGCAAAAAATGGCATCTTATGGAATTTCTTGAAGGTTAACGACTGCAGATTGAAATTTTCTTATTAGGCAACGTTAGCCAGATCGAGGCCGATCTAATCAAAGGTGCGAGGAGTCGGCTTCGGCTCTGCTTGGCAGCACGAAGCCTTTTCATCCGAGTGCCACAGATGCTGAGACATTCCTTCGTGTGGTCCGAGCCAAGTCCTCGTGCGCTGCCAAGAGCTTCCTCTGAAATTCATGGGAATCGGGAGTGCGTGGCACCCGGCAAGACCAAACTTGCTGTAAAAAAAGCATTTGAAAAGGCCAGGCTTTGCATACCAGAAGCTGGTGTAGTAAGCTCACTGTGGCCCCAGTCTTGCCGTTGGCCGGCACGAGCCGACATCATGATCATGGTGTAAGAAAGTTTGTAAATCAGGGTGGGGAGCCTGAAGCCCAAGTATTTACAACCTGGAATTTCATTCATACAGCCCTGATCACATGGCTCATTCCTCCATGGTTTTACAAGAAAATCTTGGCCGATGTGGGAGTACAGCCTATTTTGCCCTGAGAAAAGAAGAGGTTCCCTACCATTGTTCCTGAAAAAAACATCAGATCCATTGCACAATTCTTCTGGGAAACATGCAGAGGCACTCAGCAGCTACTCAGCCAGCCTGTGCCTAGACTTGGCATTGACTTGGTAAGCGCTGCAAGAGGCCTGAACTTGATTAAACCTTCACACCAAGTCCAGGGAACAGAAAAAAGACAGGTTTTCCCTCTTCCACCTGCAAGTGCCAACTTTGAAAGCTCCAAAGTCCAGATGCACAAATCCAAGCATGTCCTGGTGAGGCATCTTAGGAGAAGGCCCCCACAGCTCACCAGCACCTCAGCTTTGCAGAAGGGCAGCTCAGATATTGCTGGAGTTGTGGTTGTGGCTGGGAATCACCAGGAGAGGATGAGATCTCATGGCCAAGGCCAACAGCAGAATGAGAGAATCAGAGAGAACTGCTCTGCCAATCCCTTTTGCTGATATTTTGTTTTTTGAAGCGCACCTCTTTAGGTATTTTCTAGAAGCCAAATCCACCTGTGATGTCATGAGGTTTTTTTCTGATCATTTCTGCAGCACAACAACGCTACCAACTTTCCTTACCTGGCAGCTGACATCTTTTCTTAACTGGTGATTCTTATCTCTAAGTTGAGCAAAGTACATGAAATACGTTCTCATCTGATCTGGAAGCGGGTTGAGCTAAGAAGGAACTGTTTGGCCAGTGTGAGATGCAAAGGAGATTACAGGAACCTTGCATCAGCCCTGCGCAAACAGCACGCTGGCTGCTTGAGCTGAAGGGCTCACCCCAAAATGTTGGGTGCACCTGGTTTGCTCAGGATGTGACTAAACCTCTGGCACAGAGGTGTTTACGAGCTTCAGTACAGATCCCTGGCTACTCTTCCTCCAGTGCCCACCCGGGTCCTGCCACGTGCAGCCCGGCTCATGTGGTGCTCAGCCTGGGATTGGCTGTTCTGGGTGCTCAGGTGGGGGGGATCCTGCTCCTGCAGCAGAAAGCAGATATTTTTGGGTGGTTTCTCACAGAATCAGTGTGTGTTCACACAGCGGGCGTTATGTTACTTGAAAAAAGTATCTTCTCTAATGTGTGGTGAAAAGGTCAAAACCACTGCAATTTGGGAATACAATGCATCCAACCATGGCTTTCCTGGGGAAAACCTCTCAGAAATTTTTGACATTACCAATCGTGGAAAAGTACTGCGTGAGCTGTGAGGGGTGGTAGATCAGAAGGGGGAAAAAAAAAATAGGAAGATGTCTCATATGACCACGAGATGGCAGCTGGAGCCTGGGAAGTTTTTTTGCAGATACAGTAGCTCCCAGGGAAAACTGAGTCATTTGCCAACCCGGTTTTAAATCGCACCAGACAAGAGTCGGCATTTGGGAATATGCACCTGCACCGCTTTGGCTTTGAACTTTTCACGTCTGCACTCAGAGCGGGCGAGCTCCGGAATATCTGGTTACCCCTTTTCATTTCCCAGCTCCTCCGAGCTTTCCTCGATTAGTCGGTATCAAATCAATGGTTTAACCAACGTAATCTCTGTTGATAGGAAAACAGCGGCGCACCTGGTTTAACACGGCCATTAGGATCTAGTCTCCTCCAACACCTAATTCAACAGAGATCTGTAGCCAGATGCTCTGCCCCCCTGGTGCCACCACCACTTCTGTCTGTGATTTCTCCTGGAGCTCTTCTCTTTCACTCACCTCTTCCGACAGCCGATTGTAGGTGCTGCTAATCGATGATCGCCTTTCATCCCAGAGGAGACTGCATTTCAGCGGCAGTTTAAGCAAGCCCTGGGATGTCCTTTGTCTCTGCACTGCAATTCGGTTGTGCTCGGGCTCTGCAAATGTTTGCCCTGTGGAGCTACTCTCACAACTGCTGCCCTCACCAAGGGTTGGGAGATGGTTCACAAGCAGAACGAAACGCCCTTCGATGCAGGCAGTTTGAGGTCTGACATTTCTCAGCCTTAAGAGCATAGAATTGTTTAGGTTGGAAAATACCCTTAAGAATATCCAGTTCGACCACTAACCTATCCCTGCCAGGGCACCACTGAGCCCTGTCCCTCAGCACCACAGCTCCACGCCTTGGAAACCCCTCCAGGGATCAGGGGGACTCCAGCCCTGCCCTGGGCAGCCTGGGACAGGCCTGGACAACACTGCAGGGGAACAAATTGTTCCTCAGCTCCAACCTGAACCTCCCCTGGGGCAACTTGAGGCTGGTTCCTCTTGTTCCATCACTCGTTCCTTGGGAGCAGAGCCCAACTCCCCTGGCTCCAAGATCCTGTCAGGGAGTTGTGGAGAGCCAGAAGGTCTCCCCTCAGCCTCCTTTTCTCCAGGCTGAACAAGCCCAGCTCCCTCAGCCGCTCCTCCTCAGACTCCTGCTCTAGGCCCTTCCCCAGCTCCGTTGCCCTTCTCTGGCCCTCAAGGTCCTTCTTGGAGTGAGGGATTCTTGTGGAGGCCAGAGAAGTGTGAACCAGAAAGTGAGGGTTTAGGGCAGAAATTCATTATCCTAGCAGAAGAAAAGAACAAGCATTTACATAGATAGATTTTAAGACCACAGAAGAAGCACACATGGCGGTCAAGGTAGTAATCTGGAAGTCTTGGTGGAAAGCCAATTGATCTAGAGCCAGTGTACATGAGAAGTGTCAATGCTTTTGGCTGCTTTCCCCAGAAGTGACAGCATGGTACGCTCGGTCCCCACCTTTCGCAGCTGCTCGGCATATGCCAATGCCGTGCGGGAATCCTGTCCTCTGCATAACGGAAAATACGTTAAAATTTCCCTATTTCTGCCTGTGGGAGATCTTCACATGATGTGCAGCTATTGCTGCCCATCTTTACTCCCTTCCAGCTCTGTGTTTTCCTGTTGAGCCGCTGTTTTCCCAGTTGGGATGGAGATAATCGTGCCACCGACTGCTACAGGGCTGAACAACTTCTCAGCTGAGCCAGGTAACAGGGCCTGCCACGTCAGAACCACCTTAAAAAGGGAGAAAAAAAAGCAAAAGAATAAGTATTCAATTTATGATTTGCGTTATTGTAGCCGTTGGTTGACACAACCGGAGCTAGAGGAAGGTGAAGTGATTCACCCATCGCCCCAAGATAGGACAGACCTGCCCCTCTAAAGCCTGGTAAACCCCCAACTGGCCACACCGTGATACCTTCTTCCAGAAGAAAACATAATCTGCTCCTCCTCCTCCCCACACCACCTTGTTTTTACGTGCCACGAGCGGAGAGCTCCTGGGAGCTGGGGAGTTTCTCACAGCAGCAAGAGGGATTTCTTGGCGATCAGGAGACAGTAGGAAACAGTCACAGTGGGAACGCTGAAGAACGAGGAGGAAACCGTTATCGGCCAGGGGAAAAAAAGGTGAAGAATCATCACCGCGATTTCTGTGCCTCTTGAGCGGTTTGGTTTGTGGAATGGAAACTGCCACCGCCCTGGGTGAATTTGTTTAGTGAGCTTTCCTCTTTCTTAAGAGCTTATTTTACAGGACAGGGGAACACAGCCAGATATGAGCTGTTAGCTTCTTTTTTTCTTCCCCCGCCCCCCGACCTATCGTGAGTTATTTACAAAGGTTTAGACCAAGTTAAAGCAAAGCTGAATTTCTGAGCCTGCTGGTTAATATCTTGCAGCTGCTCTTCTGAGGCCTGATCCAAAGACCAGTAACATTACCAGGCACCTTCCCTCTGACATCAGGGGGCATTAGGATGGGATTTATGCATTTGGCAGAGGTTTTCTAATAATTTATTTAAGCACAGGAGAGAGCAGCAGTGATTCAAGTCAGGTTGAGGGTTCAAGGTTAGAGCTGTCTGGAGTGCCAAGTCTTGTGGGTTCACATGTTTGTAAACGGGGCACGAACCTTGTGAATGATACAGTTCTGATGTGAAAGGGACAATTCCTGTCCTGTTCTCCTCCCATCTTCAAAGCTGTTGTATCCCGATGACATCCCCTTGCTCTGTGGGCTCTCAGGAGCCAGGTAGTAGAGTTGATGGAGTCACACTGCTCCTGTCTCACTGCTTTCTGAGCATTATCTATAACCAGCAAGCTAACTGTCCATGGATGCAGGCAATCATCAGCTTCTTGAAGTGATTCACCTGAGCAATCTGATGCATTGGATCTGAGTGTTGTGATAGGAAGCTGGTCCTGCAATCAGGAGCTAGGATACCAATCGATGTACTGTGGAGAAGGAGGAGAAAATTAAAAGAACAGGAAAATGACCTTGTAGATCACATTAGGGATGATGAAGTGCAATGCGGGAAATCCAGAAGGTGGTTAAGGAAGATATAGAAGCAAAGGATTCAATGGGCAGGAGATAATGGAGGTTTGAGTTATGTGAAGATTAAAGGAGATATTGCAAAAAATTAGCCACCACCACCATCTCTTGGTCATTGTAAAGGACAGCATCTTCCTGTGGTACAGTTTCCTGCAGTGATGTCCCTGGGAATGCAGCTCTACTGCTTGCTGGGCAGTGCCTGCTTCTTTTGCCAATTACATGGCCCAGCAAAAAGGCTGCAGCCACCAGCAGAAGACATACAGAGAAACTCACACAGGTTTTATTATCTATTTCTACGGACCCCAAAAATGTCATAATCTGGCCAACCACGGGGGGAACAAAGGAAGCAATAAACCCACTCACTGCAGGTGACACAACAGAAACAAAGGGAAACTGAGCCAAAAATATGACAACATAAGGAGACATCAACCATACCCCGTATCCCAACATAGCCAGGCACAAATCAATCCAACAAATTCCAGAAAGATACATTACCCAATCCATTACCCTCATTGTCCTTGACTCTTTCATTGACTCCACAAAACTTCTCACCAACCCCTCCAGCAGCAGCTCCCAACAGCAACAACTCCTCAGTCAGGAGCTCTATTGGCCTTTTATCTCCACCCTCTAATTCCCCCCCCTAACTGGCAGCTGTTTCCCATTTCTACTTTAGTTCTCAGCCTTTCAGGGTGTGCTTGGCCTGGCCTCCCCTCCTGGATGGCCCTCTTACAACAGAGGGGACCATCCCTCACATCAAGGTCTGGTATGGATGTGTTCCCACCTCTCAACGCCTACTGGGTTGCAGCCAGCAGCGGAGCTAAAAGATCTTGGTGGCAAACACAGAGGCCAAGCCAGTCTTGCCCTTGATTCCAACAGGAGGCACCTGAGCAGCCTTAGTCCTTTTTACCTGGTTGGGGAATTCATCCAGGTGTCAAGTTCATGTCAGGGTTCGGGGTTCAGACCCCAGCACTTCACTGCTGTGAGGTGGGACACTGGGCAAGGCATGGGCCTTTGCTCTGATAAACCATAAAGCTCTTCTGAGGCCTCTGGGTCCTACTCAGCTGCGTTTCCTCAGCCCCCATCCTCTGTCCAAGGCAGACACGCATGGTGACTCTTGAATGTACTCGATCGCAGCGGTGGACGGAGGTGCGAACTCCCAGAGGGAGCTCTGAGCACAGCAAAACTGATGCAGTGAGCAGATCTCTGGAAAGTGGCATTGGCTGTAACGTCCCAGTTACACCCCCTGCTAGAGAGGACCCAGTGTGAGGCTGTTGGAGTTCTTTTTGCCTTCTTGTCCTGGAAGGACTTGAGCCAAGGGTCCCTGAGCAAGCATGAACCTGGCGCAGAACTAGTTCTATCCTTCATATGAACCTGGTGCAGAACTAGTTGTATCCTTCATATGAACCTGGTGCAGAACTAGTTGTATCCTTCATATGAACCTGGTGCAGAACTAGTTGTATCCTTCACATGAACCTGGTGCAGAACTAGTCGTATCCTTCACAGAGAGCATGTGAACCTTTTCACCCCATACAAAACTGCAACAACTACGTATAATTTGTGAGCTGATCATGGATTTGGCAGATCAGTGGGTGAAAGACTTGGAAGACCTGCTGGTTTTAAGACCCTTGAGCATGCAAATTGCAGCTCCTTCATGTGATGTGCCTTCTTGAAGCTGTTGGGGTGGCTGGGTGCTTTTCAGTCACTAGCATCAGTCTCTTGTTGGGATGTCGCTCCTGCAGCCTGGTTTAGGGAAGCACTTGCACAACTGCCAGCCCATCCCTTGGCCCAGCACACAGAAGCTGGGCTGCTGTGGGTCCTGTCTAACCAGAGGCGGGTTTGCAGCTGTGCCCCAGTTATGTGGAGGCCTTGGAATCACAAACAGAGCTGAAACTTGGGACATCCCTGAGGGTTTGTTTCCATAGTCATCCCCAGCCACAAACGCATTTAGAAATCACAGCCTCCAGATTTCTTTCTGGTGCATGTCTGGGTCCTTTTCTCATCACACTCTTCCAGTTTCTTAGTGCTCGTTCCCAAATTTCTGTGCCTAGCCCAGGATAAGGGTGTAGAGCCAGGGTCTGCAGCGAGCAGGGTTATGTCTCCCAAAGCAAGAGGTTGATGAAAGCAAAAGGAGCAAGTGGAGCCGTTCCCAGCTTTTTTGGGAAACTCGGATCAGTCGATTTCTTCTCTGAAGGTGAAGCTGCTTCCTCATCTCGTTCCGGCAGCAATAAACAGAAAGATAAACCAGTGTTTTCTCAGCAGTGCCCACAGCCAGAGAACGGTTCTCAGGGTGGAAATGGCATCCCTGTCACGGTCCCTTCAGCCATCGGAGGAGAGCGCACTCCTGCCATCTCATGGACGTCTCGAAGAACAAGGAGGAATTTTTCAACAGGAAGAGAGGATTATGATGAATTTTTCTTCAAATCTATTTCAACAGTTGAGAATTTAGCTAAGTATTAAATAGATTTTTTTTTTGGATTTTTTTTTTTTTTTGCCTTTATGCAGGCTTTTGATTATGCAGTTTTTGTAATGAACTCAATGTGGTTGTTTCCGATTTGGCCCTGTAGCATCTGGCAGGGAGCCTCCGTCTGAATGTGAGTCTTGCTGCATCCAGATTTGATTCCTTTTCCTTGGCACAGCTTTCCCTCCTGCTGATGGAAGCTTTAAAGAAAAAAAAAAAAAATATAAAAGAAATACCATGACATCTGAAACTCCGCCAGAAAACATCAACATACTTTCTGGCTGCCATCTATTGTGCAATGCAAACCTCTTAAGATTTAATATTTCTAAAACTGCAGTGCACCTGCTTGCGAGAAAAACTACCTTGTCACATGATGACATGTTTTGTTAAATCCCTTTATTTATTTATTAGCTTCAGAATGTGAGTTTCTTCTCTTTCTCCCCCTTTTTTTTCATCCTCCTCCACCCCAAGATTTCTCCATGAAAAAAAAAAAATCTCCTTCTAGAATTTTAATCTGTAAATATATGTTTCCCACCCTCTGGTTTTGACAGATCCTTGTCTTCTATCTATGGTGAGAGATTTGATGACTGGGTGCATTTAGTCGTGTCCTGAAGACACTGCTGCCCACCATACCCACACACCAGATAAACCCCAGTTTGGCCCAACTGGGAGGCTGCCAGTGCCTGCAAGGTCACATTGGTTCAACCGGCTCTTCACTACCCATCGCTGGACTGAAGAGGGCTCTGCTGCCTGGCCAAAGCAAGCTCTCCCGGCTGCCACAAAAGAAAAATTTCTTCTTCTCTTCGATTTGTTTTGGTTCTTTGTCAAGGTAGGTTTCAGCTCCACAGGTGCTTTGCTGGGGTGGGAATCAGAGACGGAGCTGGATGTCGCAGGTGGGCTCAGGTGGGGCAGGAGAGCTCGGAGGGGAGAAGTCTCCTGAGAAACACGGGAGATCGCTTCATTTTGCTCCCACCTGGTAGATCAAAGTATAGCTCAGCGATACCGTCCAGCAAGTCGCCTTCCAGGTGTCAGGGAGATAAGGAGCTTTGCTCAGGTTACACGGACCCGTTGCGAGCTCTTGCTGTCACCGGAGCAAGCACAAACGACGTGTGCTCGCTTCGGGGATCCTTCTTGAAAGATCATTTCCTAGTTTTCAGAGGGGTGGCAGCATGATCTTCCCTCAGTCTCC
The DNA here is from genome assembly GCA_013396935.1 of Baryphthengus martii. Taxonomy (NCBI): domain Eukaryota; kingdom Metazoa; phylum Chordata; class Aves; order Coraciiformes; family Momotidae; genus Baryphthengus; species Baryphthengus martii. The sequence goes on along the minus strand of VWZK01002510.1, from coordinate 407,745 downwards.
CTTTTTCCAACTGTTTTTCGTGCCCCTTTGAGGTTCTTCTGCCCTCAGAAGGTGACACAGAGGCTAGTATTCTTCTCAAATAACAAAAAAACCCATGTTTTGCTTTACCCCATGTCTGACAACCTGGCCCATGGGAAAGTTGGGACTGTGGAGTCTGTTGAGCACCTGAGGAAACCCATCACCTTTGCGGTCACTGGCTTTTTCATCTCATGTCCCTGTTACACCGTGGCAAGGAGCAGAAATCCCCTGGGGAACAAACACAGCCCCTTTTCTTGCATTTTGGGCCCTTTCTGCAACATTTAAACAGGCTGTTGAGACCATGGTGGGAGACCCTCAGGGGAGCGCAGGAGCTCTGGGCATCTGGCCTCTGGCCACTGAGCTCCTGCCTTACTCTGGCCTGTCAGCTCTTTCCTCCCACAACCCGCAAGCTGCTTTTGATTCTCCACTACTAGAAAGGCAAAAGCGCTTGTTCAGCTTTCTTCCCCTTTCTGACTCTCTGGCCTTTGGGAGAAGGATTATGGGGAACATTTGAGTTGACTGACTTCATCTCAAATAAAAAATAAAGGTTCCCCATTGCTCTGAGGTGCTCCAGAGGGAGGATCTCAGCAGCTGAACACGGTGGCTACAGGTTCATTTGGATGGGTCAGAAACCACAGTCTTCCCTGCACCCATTTTGCAGGTGAGGATCTAAAGACACAGAAGGTCAAGGAGACCTGCCCAAAGTCCTGCAGCAAAACTCAGTGCTCTGATTCCTCCTGGGTAGACATCAGCAGCTTCCAGTGTCTGATCTCCAGCAGCAAACAAAGCAAGCAGGAGTTCACGCCGCTACTCCGAGCCCTGTGTCTGTGTTACCAGCCTCTGTGACATTTAATTAGAGGAGGAGGACATTTAATTAAAAGAGCAGGGCACGGGCAACCTCTTCCTTGCTCTTAGCTGTGAGCTCTGGTAGGAGCAGGTGGCAGCTTGCGGTGACGGACAGATGCACCAGGCTACCAAACCACCCGGCGCTTCCTGCAGCTGCCGAATAAATGGGAGACCCGCGTGAAGTTTGTCAATATTTATCCTCGCTGCATATAGCAGATGAGTGTTAGCTAATTACAGGCTGTACCACCACAGACAGGCGGGCTCTGGTTGCGTGGAGCTGGGCTTGCCAAGCGTCCTCCTTGATGTCGCCTTCATCAGCTGTGCTTTGCTAGTAAATCAGCCACTTTGGCTCGTTGCTCTCGCCTCTCTGGAAGGGCTTGGAATGGGCTCAAAGTGCTGCAGGCGTTCTCATGCGATCCAGAACGGCGGGGTGATACAAAGATCGCTGTAGGAGGATGTAAAGTACTCTGCAGTGGTCTGAGAAATACACTGGATCTCCAGAGAAATGCAGCCTACTCTTGGTCATGAGGCCATTTCATTGAGTTGACCAAACTCTCTTCCACAGGCTGAGGCTGATCATTTTTACCCCAAGCCAGCCCTTCCCATTCTCTCCTCCATAAAAATGGAAAGGATCTGCCTAAGTCCGTGCTCAAAGCGTGGCTGTTTGCTGTCTGGAGATAACGTATGTCCAGGCATGACTAAAACACCTGCTTTCCCCATGACCAACTTTGATGTCCCCAAAAGATCTTCCAGCTTCTCCTTTCCCCCCATGTGTGAAGAGCATATTCTGCTGCTGCTGGTGGTGTTGGGATGGATTGGTGAATTCTTTCTCTTGTCAACCTGGCACTCTGGGTCAGGGCAATTCTCAGTATCAGCACAGGCTGAGAGATGATGGGATTGAGAGCAGCACTGCAGGGAAGGACTTGAGGGTGCTGGGAGTGAGGAGCTGGAGCTGAGCCGGCCCCGTGCGCTCGCAGCCCAGCAGCCCCTGGCCCCCTGGGTTCATCCCCAGCAGCGTGGGCAGCAGGGCCAGGGGAGGATCCTGCCCCTCTGCTCCCAGGGCTCTGGGGACACCCCCCCTGGAGGGCTGGCTCCAGCTGGGGAGTCCTCAGCCCAGGAGAGACAGGGAGCTGTTGGAGCGGGGCCAGAGGAGCCCCAGCAATGCTGGGAGGGCTGGAACCCTCTGCTGGGAGGCCAGGCTGGGAGACTTGGGCTTGTGCAGCCTGGAGAAGGCTTTGTGGAGACCTTCTTGGGGCTTTCCAGTACCCAAAGGGGGACTGTCAGAAAGATGGGGACAATCTTTTTAGCAGGGCCTGTTGGGACAGGATAAGAGGGGTGATGGTTTTAAACTAAAAGAGTGGAAATTTAGATGACAGATAAAGAAGAAAGTTTTGGCACTGAGGGTGGTGAGAGCCTGGCCCAGGTTGCCCCCGATAGGTGGTCGCTGCCCCATCCCTGGCACCATTCCCGGTGAGGTTGGGCCGGGGCTCGGAGCAACCTGTTCTAGTTGCAGATGTCCCTGCTCCCTGCAGGGGGGTTGGACTGGATGACCTTGCAAGGTCCCTTCCAACCCAAACCAGCCTATGATCTCATGGGCACAAGCCGGACTCCTCTCTGCGTGCTCACTGGCCCTAAATCAGTACCTTCAAATGACAGTGAGCAAAAGGTAAGATCTCCCTTCCCACCTTTTCCATCCTGCACTTGAGTAGACACACCATTTCTCTTCGTTTGCCACAGAACAGCACAGGTCCCATTTCCCATATTGTGAAGCCCTCTGCCATAAATCAGGCTGATAGGTTTATTCTTTACGTAATGGGAAATTATGACAAATGCAGCTGTATAATCTAGTTAGTAACTCACCATAATGACTACTTCTGGGGTGATTTATGAGTTTTGTCATATGTGAGCTTTCAGAACATTAGAGATTACATTTTTCACACTTTTTGTTGGAATCTCAGTTTATTAGACTTTACTGCAGCATTAATCACTTACAGTACAACCCCGGACTTCACGAATGTATCGGATCAGCATGAAAAAGGCAGAGAAAACAAGAACTGTTGTGAATTAATGAGCTGGGTAACACATGTCTCACAACCAGTGATGAAACAACCTGTGTTCTTCTTCAAGCCGCAACAGAAAGCCCTGAAGTCTGTGAATTTTTTTTTTTTTTTTTTTTTTTTTTTTTTTTTTAACATGAGCAAAGAACTGAACCACCACAGCCAGGCTTGAAATCTGAAAGATCTGTGAGGCCGAGTCGATTCTAATTAATGGTAAAATGATGTGTGAATCTGTCCTAGATGTTCAAATAAAGAAGACTGATTCCCAGTTATAATACAGCTTATAAGCAAAACACGAGGATTATACAGGAGAAATGCCTGTGTTGTGAAACAACCGATAAATCAGAGAGACAGCTCCAAGGTCTACTGCGAAGGTCTGGGAAATGTTCAGAGTTGCCATCTATGGAGTTTGCTGCAGGATGAGCCGGACCAAAAGGTCATCATTACCCCAACTTCTTTGGTTTATGCTGTTGGTTTATGGTTTTGGTTTGTTTTTTTTTTTAGAGGCCCATTCAGATAACGCTTCGTATTAATCCACGAAAACACATTGAAAATCTCACCACCATCCATCAGTAACAAGCAGAGGGGAAGGCTGGGGGGTGATGCAACACATTTCCTACACTGGGAAGGTGCTGGGAAGGCCTATTTTGGGGTATATCAGCATGGTTCAGGGGAACACCTCGAGCCCCAGCTCAAACCTTGGCCGCCAAAAGCCTTGGCAGGTACTGATGGGCAACGGCACCCAGCTGACACTGGTTTTCAGGGGGTGGGTAAGATGATCTGCAGGTGGTGAAGAATATCTCTATTCCCCAAGCACCTGGAGAGCTGCAGACACTGATAACTGATAACAGCAAAGGCCAGGGAGATGACCTGGGGTTGGTGAACTAGTCTTGGTGTCTCCTTTCTACTGCTGCTTTCTGCTAAAGATAGCAGCGTGTTACCAAGTTCTTCTTGCTGAGGTGATAAAAGACTGGTGAGGTTCGGTGCTGCATGTCCCTTGTTTTGCCTCAATTCTTCTATGCTCAGTGCCAGGCAGGTTTGGGGCAGAAAGGAAGGGTTCTCAGCAGGGGCTGGACAAGATCCTGCACCAGCTCAGCCCTCCTCTGGTTGCTCCAGCTGTCCCAGGCCAAAAATACAGTCAAATCCTAGGCTCAGCCTACATGACATGGGAGGGATTTTAGCCATGATCATCCCAAGCACATGATGTTCGCTTAAGATCCTTGGACAGTCTATAAGTTTTGCATCCAGAAGAGGCCTATGGATAGAGAATGCAGGACATGGACACAGGAGAACACCCCAAAAAGCACCTTGCCACATCAGACCTTTAGGTTTAAGCAGCGTAGCAAGGGACAAATCCAGCTCAGAGCATCTCAACCTATGCCTGTAGGTCCTCAGGTGGAGAGTCAGGGCAAGGATGGGGAGCGAGAGAAGATCTCAGTGTGCTGCTCCAGTAGCTTCTGGTGCAGGCAACTGTGCATGCACCTCCCCAGCTCTCCCTCAGTGGTGGGAGCCCACCAGTCTTGCAGGACTCTGAAGCAGGCAGGGAGGTCCAGGCTGCTTTGGGCAGCCGCTTGATTTGCCTGTTCCTCAAGCAACAGATGCTCTCAGCTCCGACGTGGTCTGGACGAGAGAAAACAAGAGGTATTCCTGCCGTGTGAGGGGGAGCGCAGGGAGCCGAGCTGTCACACAGCGCCGTACGTCGTGTCCCGCCGACAGATACTGGCTGCAGCAAAGAGGCTGTAAACCAAAAATAGCCCCTTCCTGCACACACGAAATAAATAGATGGGAGGACATACGTGCACCGAAATCTCCACGTCCCGTGCTGCGCGGTGCCCCGGCAGAGAAGCTCAGCCTCAGGAAGGAGGGTTCACTTGCTTGCCCCCCAAGAGCAGGGTGGACGGTGGAAAGGTGCCAACCCGGCCTGATCCTACATCTCACAGAATCATTAAGGTTGGAAAAGACCTCCAAGATCATCAGGTCCAACCATCCATCTAACATCTCCACTTGGTATAGACCAACTCTTGGCCTTCAGTATCATGTGCATCTCTCATCTTCCACCACCTCTAGGGACCAACCCCATCACCTCAGGCAGCTTCTCCTCCTGGAAGGTGTTACTAATAAGTAAGTCCCACGCAATGTTTCTCCTCCCTTCACTTTGCAGCACAGAGCAAAAGGGCCCCATTAGGCTTACTGGCATCTCGCTGTTGCTCTGCTGAAGGCCTGTTTCTCCTCTCCTTCTTCCCTTTGTCCTTCTTCAGGCAAAACTTGGGTCTTTTATTTCCAGCCGGGGAAAACGGAGACCACTCCTCATCCTCAGCCCTGATCACCGGGGAGTAAAACATAGGTGGTGGCGTAATGCCATTAAAATGTCTTTCTCCCCACGCCTCCTTGTCTCCATCTGCTCCCAGCCACGGGGTGCTGGGTCGCCTCCTGGGGGAGCAGTGCACGAAAAGTGGAAAACCAAGGGTGAACTAGTGAAAAAGCCGCCTCGGAGCTCCAGTCGACGGATCTGCTCCGAGGTCAAGGAACCGCCGCTCGCGCCAGCAAAAAGAGCCCAGATGTTTTTCAATTTACACAGCCGAGCGCAGGTTAGCGCTACCAAGCTGCACGTCGGCCGCCGTAAGGACCCCCTCTTCGCAAAGCCCCCGGAATAAAATACACGTCGTGAAAGGGGAGGTCGCGGCGCTGAAGTGATTGAAGAGCCTTCGCTCCGACTCAAGGATTTTGAAGGGGTCTTCGTGTTTGTTGTGTTTCTGGGTTCTAATATCAATGAGAGAATTAAATCATTATATTAAAACATCAAAACACTAATGCTTTGTTTTCGTTGGCACCGACCAAAATGATCTAACTCAAAAGCCACGAAATATCAGCCGCTTTTTTTTTTTTTTTTTGCTGATGAATAATAAGATCTCTGGCTGCTCGTGATAGTAAATTTAATAATGTCAGTGATTTGAAAGGTTTGAGTCCTCAACGTGAAGAAATGTGTTTTACCCCCTCCACCCTCTGCCTTTTTCTCTCCCCCTCTACTACTGTCAGGAAGTTTTGTGGTAACTAAGTCAAAATGCCCATCGCTCTCATCTGCCAGGTGAGTGCCAAACTCGACATACCCGGTGCAAAGCTCCATCTCCCAGGTGGTCTGAATTTGCTTATAGCTGGGTCCTGTAAGCAGATTTAATATTTCATAAGCACTGCTCCATCTCATGCCTATATTATTGACACCACATGGAAGTCAGGAAATTGGTTCTTTCTGGGAACAGTTTGCAGAAATATGCAGCCTGTCAGCTCCTTTCTCATGGGGTGCATTAACAGAGGGGCTCGCAATTACAAGTAATGAACCTTCTCCAGATGTCTGCAGTGACTCAGCTCCAACTTTATCTTCGACGTCCGCGAAGGACTTGACAAGACGGATTATTTGTGGATATAATATAAGAACTCCGCGAAACGTGGAATTCCCAATTATTGCAAGGCAGGCGAAGCGTTCGGTAGGAGAGGGTACGCCGAGGTTTATCCACTGGATAAACAACAACAACCGAAAAGAAAAAGGAAATCTACCGTGCTGTTTCCGCCTCTTGAAGGGGTAAATGTTCCCATGCTGTTTTAATTCTTCCGTTTGTGCTACACACATTAAAGTTAAGTCATGTCTTTAACAAGATGGAAAACTGGAAGTGAGATTTTGAAGGAAAAAGGAGCTCGGCGTCCTAAATTTACTCTGCGCTTGGAGAGCACGGAAAAACAACAGAAAGGATGGGATATACCAAAGAAAGCAATTTTAATTGTCATCTTCCATGGAAAATTGAATCCAGCCATCCCCCACCGCCGTGAGTGCCAACGGGCTGCGCTATATATGGCTGGGTGCTTATTTTAGCAGTTCAGCTGTACAGAAAAAAAAAAAAAAAGTGTAGCCCAAGTGAGATTTCTTGGGTAAAGCTCTGGCTGCAAATGATGCACAGGGTTGCTTGGGTTATAAATTTCAAACCGGGTATTTTCAAGGCCTGCATCAAATAATTGGGACAAATCTGTTTTACTCTGGGTTTGATGAAGAGCGATAATTTCTCGCTAATGCCCTCCGAAGGCATACTTGTCAGGCGTGGATAAAGAGACGCTGAATTATCTTTCTTTTAAATCACAAGTCTCCTGGTACCCAAGTTATAAGGCTGGGGTCTCCTTGGGGAAGTATTTGTATATCTTCTTGGGCTGAGCTGCAGGTTTGTTTGATGTGGATCTTCAAGATAAAATTACTGCGCTCCAGATGTTCCAGTTTAAATGTTTGTACATAGGGATTTCCTTGGTTGTTGAAGAGAGGAGACTCAAAACAGACTCGATCATTCATGCATCTATTTCGAGCACATGCTTTGCTATGTTTGAGGAGCTGAATGTCAGGAGGAGCTTTTATAAACGGGCCTTTCTTTCTCAGAGCACGGTTTGTTTAGCGGGGAATGTGCGGAGCAGGCCGCTTCGGTGCTAACAGCAAATTGTTGATTTAAACTATCACGCCTCTCCCACCAGCTCCAAAAATCTTCCTTTCTGCTCAGGATGAGAAAATAAAGGGGGAAATTCTGCTCCCTACCTGTTGCCCGTCAAGGGTGAGATGTGCCCTGCCTACATCCCCATCAGCTGCTGTTGCTACTTCACCGGTGGCTTTTTCCAGACGTTGGAAATGCTGAGCTCTGGGGATGCTGGACCTTGTGCGGCCTCAGGTCACGCTGATCAGAGAAACCTTGCTCCCATCCCTCCTCAATTAGGCTCTTTGCTTCCCTTGGGGTCTTCTTGTGCTCCCCCTGTGCCCTGCCACTCTGCCAGCCCCGCGCTGTGTGCGCTACGTGTCACTGGGGTGCTGTGGGGACCTGGGTGGGATGGGAATCATAAGCACAGCTGCATTTGCTGGTTGCGTCCTCTGCATCGCATCAGTTTCGCAAAGTGAAGCACAGTCTGCGTATTAAATTTAAAAATGCCAAACACGACGCCGTCAGCCAGTTGGTAGGAGGAAAAGACCGACTTGATGGGTTTCTCTACAAGAAGAGCTCATCCAATATCATACCTACAGGAGACAAGCGCTGTTGGCACTTGTTGGGAAACTAATACCAGAGAAGAGACTCTCCCCATGTGGTTTTGTGCCAGGGAGGAGACTCTTCATGGGTGTCCTCAGCAATCTGGGACAAAAACATGTCTCCAAGCAGCGGCACGCATGTGTGGAGACACTAATGACTTCAAAGGGAACAAAAGCACATCAGCGTGGTTGATAATTATCAAAAGGAAAAGACAAACCTCTGTAAATAAGAAAAAAAAAACAACCCCACTTTAGGATGGGGTCTATCCTGACACCAGTTTTGGTGGCATTGCACACAGCAGTGGGGGAGCAGAGCTGGGTCCCCTCTCTCGGATGTCTGTAGAAGTCTGTAGAACATAAAGGTCTGTGCTGTGGGGACTGAGGGAGCCTGGGACTAGCTCAGCAGTTGTTATTCACATCTGGTTGTTTGGGGTGGCCTTCACATCAAAAGTGATGGCTTTGTCAGTCTGCAGAGACAAGAGGAGGGGTTTAATTCTTCACTTCTTCACTAATTGACTCAACTAGATGACCTTTAAAGGTCCCCTCCAACCCAAACCAGTCTATGATTCCACGTATCTACAAACCCTGCTTCTGATAGTAATGCGGAAATTTGGGGAAGAACAGACAATCCTATTACACAGTGGAGCAGAGAAGAGGCAGGGACATGAGGAACAAGGTGGGAGAAAGGAGACCTGCCCTGAAGTCAGTCCCAATCCTCTGTGCCCCACAGCAAGGTGGAGAAGGATCTGTAAAATCTCATTTGAGGTGAAAGCACAAAGCAACCGCTCTTCTCCCCGTCTTCCCGGGAAAGAGGGAAGGCATCCGGGCGTGAGCACCACATGGAGCTGAAAAACACATCCCCACAGCAACAAGCTCCCTTCTCTCTCCTTTTCCATGCACAGCTCCATCAGTGGCTACAAGCAGCCACCTGCGCCCGGCACACGCGGCCATTTCCAGCCAGAGCATCTGGGGCTCAGGCTGCCTCTTTCCGGGCACCTCATCCCTCCCCATCTATGGTGGTGGTCTGGGATGAGCTGCCGCAGCATCTGCTGGTGAGCAGGACCAGCACCGCCGGCCCCAGGGTGCGAGCGGGCGGCCTGCTCGGATGGTTCCCAAGTGGCTCAAGGCGTTTGTAGTGAGAAAGGAATGTTCTTCCTGTCCCGCCCCATCCCCTTTCAAAGCCCTGCGTTTTCCAGCCAGCCATATGACTCCCTTCCCAGTATATTCTTCCCTTTAGCTGTATTTTCTTTTTTTAAGGGTTTTCTCTAGCCTGTAGGAATACAGGAAGCCTTTATGCTGTGCTTGGGAGAAACATTTCCCTGCAAAACCCTGCAGATCACCTCCTGCCACCTCGGCCAGGCGAGGGGCTCACCTGCAAAGCTCGTGTTCAGACAGAGCCCTTGGTTCATCCCTCTTCAAGGAGGTCCAGGTGGGCATCTGAGACTTGGGCTTTCATACTGCCAGTTGTCCCTGGAGTGGCAAGAAATTTGGTGGCTCGGTGGTCTTTTAAACAGCGCTGCAAACTAGATGCAGCAGTCTTCATCCTGAGGAGGAAGGAAAATTGAGACCATTTGGTTTTGTTGTTCCTCTTGCAAAAGTGTGCACCCTCTTTCTTCGCATCCAGAAGATACACAGCCCCCCAGTCGAGGGGGCAGTGTCGAGGGCAAGGAGAGGAGCTGTCTGCCGGTGACTGTCCTCTGCCCGGTGACTTGGCGTGCGTGGTGGCCATCACATTCCAATCCCAGCAAGCCAGTGCGTGGAGAGCTGGTGTGGCCATTGCTACGAGCTCCTGGAATTTGGTGTGAGGTTTGCTGCAGTGCTATAGAGGGTAAGTATCGGCTGGCCACAGGATGTCTCGATAAACTGAAGGTCTGAGTGGAGTCACAGGCCAACAAAGAAGAAATGAGAAGCACAAAGAGGGCTATAGCCCAAGGACAGGAACTTTCCAAAGCTGGACAAGGAAAGCCTGTTGGTGCTGCAATATCTTAAACTTACCCATGGATGACAAGAAGAGGCATTTTCGCTTTGTCTAATTCTGCCTTTTGCTTTCACCCTGTGATGATTTTAAAAGCAAAAATATGCAAGAAATTGAGCTGCACTTCTGCTGTTCTGCACAGGTGCCCACAAAAATCCTCTGAACGACATCACCCTGCAGTCCTCACTATTAAAATTTTGGACACGGAAACGTTTGGTGTTTGCAGGTGCTGACAAAAAACAGCGGGAAAGGCAAAGCCTAGGCTCCAAAAACTTGAAAGCTGTGTTTTATGGTGGTTATGGTGACCTTACATGTGTGTGAGAGAGCAGGTTTGTACTCCTTCACATCTGCTCTAATGTGACTGCAGCTCCCCAAAGAGCAAGTCCTTCCCTGAGCGACTCCCACCAGGTGAAATATTCCCAGACTGCTGGGGTTGGATTTAAACAGGAGGGGAAGGAGCAGATTCACTCAGCTGTCCTGGGTACATGAAAAGCAGCTTTGCTACCTCCTTGACCGATTTTGCAGCAGCTGCACATGGCCAGGCAGTTGCTGGATGTGTTTTTGTGACCACCCCACCCAGAATACTCATCTTGAACGATGCTCTTGAGGCAGTTCGCAGCGAGCTCTTTGCTCACTGGCAAGAAGACTGAGGGACCAAAATAATCTGATGGGTGCCCAGGGTGATCTTGGAGAACAAAACCCTTCTGCACGCGCAGAAAATTGGCACCTAGCAGCGAAAACCTTTGGATTTTGGGGATGGAAAGACGTGTTTCAGGCATGCCACAACCTGAGAACTGCCTCGGAACACGCACTAGAGGTGAGTACTTTGAAGAGAATGGACTTTGTGGTGTTTTTTACACTTCCCAAAACCTATACAGAGAACTGCTCAGGGTAGACACCCCTCCTGGCTCCATCTGTAGCACCTGCTCAGTCACACCAGGCGGTGCCATGTCTCACCTTGACTGAGAATACCTGTCTGTCCCAAAGAGGACAGTCCTCGAGTCCACAGCAGGGTTTTCTCTGCTGAGTGGCTTATTTGGTTCACTCCTGAGATGAAAACTGGCACATATGCAAAATGGGCAGCAAGGAGGCAAAACTGGCTTTGGGGTGAAATCAGCCAGAGAATGATGGGGTGGGAAAATGGGAAAAATAGAGGGAAAAGCAGCCTGGCAGTATAAATGTCATTCTTAGTGCTAAGAATTAGACAAACAGGTACCATTTTTCTGGGATGAAAGGATTTGTGTCGCTTCAAATAGGGTAAAAAAAAAAAAAATCACCTGTGGTTGTGGAGGCTCCCTTGGGTGCAGGTGCTGTGCAGCTCTCCCTTTAAGCCACCGCTGTGCCAGACCAACACCACACTGCAGCAGGACGGATGGTCCCTGGTGGCCGTGTGGCTCGTGTCGCTGTCCTTGGCTGGCCGGCGGTCCCCTTTGTTCCCCGGCGCGTGGCACCGGAGGAGCGGACCTCGGCACGGCCGCACAGCCGGAGCAGTAGGACTCCCACCGTCCCGTCCCAGAACACTTTGTCCTTGGATGCTGCTGGCGGTGCGGCTGCGAGGACAAAGACCTACGAGCCAACATAAATCATCGTTTGAAGTCTGCAATGACAACATGGAGAAACATTAATGGGATCGTTTAATAAAATCCACATTGTTTCCATCGGGAAGCTGTATAAACAGCGCTATCAGGAGCTGCCTAAGCCAGCCCTTGAAGGCCGTGAGTGCGTGCTCTTCGGCTCACGCTCGTCGCACGCGGAAGGAGGCAGGGAGCTGGATCGAACGATTGATTAATCAAACGGTAGTTTGGCTCCGGGGTGGCTCATGTGGGAGCTGGGATGTTGTGCTAACACACCCTTCCCTTCAGCAGCACGCTGGCCACCTCCTCCTCGAGCCCAGCTGTAGGTGAGGGATGCACAGAAGAATGTGAGACGCTTCTTGCCTGTTGTTTACCCTCCTATCCGGCCAGCACCCATGGGTCCCTCCCTTCCTGTGGCTGGTCCTGGCTGAGAGATCCCCCTCACTGGTGTTCCTGGGAAAATCGGCTCAGTTAATCAACGCCAGCCTCAGCTCTTCCTGCCCACTGTTGTTTAGGGACTGTGAGCCCCCCCGTCCCAACATGCCAGGCTTGGAGTAAAGCTGGGTGTGGATATGTTCATATATTTTGGCCTCAAGCCAGCGCCTAAATCCAGTTCAGCTTAATTAATCTGCTCCAGGAGATGTAAAACAATCCACAGGGATCAAGAAGTTCTCAAAGCCTACCCATGGCAGACATCATCCAGGACAACGGACTCACCTCTTGGCCAAAATTCATTTTCGGGTTGTTTTCTCAGCAGAAGATGCATAAGTTGGCACAAGGTCCTTGCTGGAGATTTTGCTGATGCCAGTGTGCCGACTGCTGCCTTGGCCGAGAGTGTTTTCCCACAGAAGATCAGAACAGAGCAGGCTGGAGGAAGCATGGGTGCTACTGTCCATCTTTTGCAGAGGGATGAAGCGTTTTCCTGCGTTGGCTCAGGGCACTTGAGGAGAGCTTTGATTTTTCCGGTATTTTTAAGAACTGCAGATCTGGGCTCGATTGCTCTGAGCAAAGCCTAAAGATAGGCAGAGCCACCCAGTCGCAGGATTCTATTGAAAGCATTGGCATTTCTTAAGTCCCAGCTCTTGGAGTCCTGTGACTAAGTAAGAATTTCAGTGTGTGTTTTCTCAAACAAGGTGTGAAACCTGAGATGATGACGATAAGGAACAGAAAATGGGCTTTTAATAAATATTGGGGTTTGAGTAAGTGTCACGGTTTCAGGGAGCTGGGCTTGATTTTAAATAGAGAGAGACATTGGTGGTATTTTTTTCTGCCCTGAATTTGTCTCCTACCACTCGGCATGGGTCCCTCTCACCTGCAGAAGAAGAAGAGCCCTGGCAAGGGCAATATGGACCATCAATTCCCACAGGACTTCATGACTTCATTTAGCATTTGGCTCTGTGCTGGTGCAGTTGGCAACCAGATTCATGGCTCTCTTGGAGGCAGCCATAGGTACGAACACCTGAAGGTGAATCCCTTCTCTACTCTCTAATCTTCTGTATTTTCCTGGTCATCTCCAAGAAAATTGCTTTGCATCAATCTCTTTTTCATCAGTTGCTTTTTAGTTGTGCGACAGCAACTTGCTGGGTTTCCTTCTAAAGCTGTGTGTTGTGCTCTCAGATGTCTTTGATCAGCCAAGGCAAAATATTTAGGTGTTTTTATTTTCTTCTGAACTTTGCTTTGCTCTTGACTGCAGAGTGCAGCTCCATTTGCTTAAGAGGCTTTCCCGTGACAGTACCACTTTCCTTGCTATCTTACAGACAACATTTTGTCTGTTAATTTCCACAATTCAGACCAAATCTTGGTCTGGCAGAATCAGGTGATCTGTGCATTTGCATCCAGTGGGATTTCCAACCTTACATACAGTAGTATGTAACAACATACAGTAGTATGTTACTGAAAAAATAAAACAAACCAAGTGATTCACCAGCTCCCCTGCACTGTCATAACTGTGGTTTTCATAGAATCACAGACTGGTTTGGGTTGGAAAGGACATCTCAAAGTCATCTAGCCCAACCCCCTTGCAGGGAGCAGGGACATCTGCAACTAGAGCAGGTTGCTCAGAGCCCCAGCCAACCTCCCCTGCAATGGGGCCAGGGATGGGGCAGCGACCACCTCTCGGGGCAACCTGGACCAGGCTCTCACCACCCTCAGTGTCAAAGATTTCTTCCTTCTATCTGGTCTAGATCTTAACTCTTTTAGTTTAAAACCATCACCCCTTGTCCTATCTCAACAGGCTCTTCTAAAGGCCCAACATTAAGCCCAAATACAGTCCTCAGACAATGCTGACAGCAAGCTGGAGGCTGCTTCTGCCCCTGCTACACCTCCCTGCTGCGCTGGGAACAACACATGGCAGAATAAGATCATCTTTGTGAGAATTTGCTGGTGAGTTTTTTAACTGTTTGGCAGCCTTTAACCCACCCAAAATGACATCGTAACGTTAAAAAGCATAAAGAAAAACGGAAAAGAGAGAGAAGGATTTTTGCTGAATTTAATTAGTGGAATCTAATCAAGGGCTACAAACATAACCATGCTTGAATTATAACTGCGTCATTATTTCTTGACTGTAGGGCAGAGTTGAAGAAAGAATATCCTAAATGAACACACCCTGGATGGGTTTGGATTTCTTTCCCAGTTCAGTTTAATTCTGATTTTTCTGACCCATGCTCTTGGGGCTTGGGATGAGTCCAACATTTCTGTAATGGTGTTACTCCACCTGCAGCCTGGATCCCTGCTTGAGATCGTGTATTTTGAGAATTGCTGCAATATTTGAAGACCCCTTCCAGGACCAGACCCCATTGTGCAAGGACATGCACCAACACCTACCAACGAGGTGGCTTCAGCTCAAAAGGTACGTGGCTGCATTTGAGGGGGGCAGCCCCTCACCTGCTGCCTTCATTGTGCTCTCTCTGCTTCTTTCTCCTGTTAACACGGTGCCTTGGATCCTACTGCACCATGTGCATCCCCTTTTGTCACTAAATCCCACTTTGGGACCAAGGTCTGGGTAAAAGGGGCAGCAAAAGGGCTGATAAAGCTCTAACTAAGGTCTTAGGATTGGTTTAGGTCCGTGTCTAGCTTTTAGGATTGGGAAAAATGCACTCAGAGAATACACCAAGTGTGATCCATGAGTATAATTTCTGGATATAAAGAAAAAGGTGAGGACAGTCAACCATTGGAGCGGGGGATCCAAAGAGGCTGTGCAATTTCCATCCTTGGAAGTTTTTAAGGCTGACTGGATAAAGCTCTGAGCAACCTAGGCTGAGCTAGAGGATGGATTAGAGATCTCCTGATGGTCCTTCCAGCCTGAGTTACCCCGTGATCCTCTAACACTTGGGGTTTTTCAGTCTATTTTTAAACCGTGTGGTCACCTAGCACTGATGTACCCTCTCACACCTTCAGCTTGGTCTGTAGATACGGTGTGGTTTGGCACAGTGATGCCATGAAGCTCATCTTGTCTCCTAGTCCCAGCTAAGCCATGTGCTGGGAACTCG
The DNA here is from genome assembly GCA_013396935.1 of Baryphthengus martii. Classification (NCBI taxonomy): domain Eukaryota; kingdom Metazoa; phylum Chordata; class Aves; order Coraciiformes; family Momotidae; genus Baryphthengus; species Baryphthengus martii. The sequence continues at coordinate 392,740 of VWZK01002510.1, read as the reverse complement.
CCCGGGCATCTGCGCCTGGACATCAGGATGCTCAGCTACTGGTGGCCAACCCATCGCTTCTTCTTTCCCTGTTTTTCTACTGTTCACTGCTGTCTAAGGAAAGGTCAGACCTGCAAGGAAGAACAAGGCAGGATCCAAGGGATTTTTACATCCCAGAGCAGAAGGTAGCTCTGGAGATGGGTTGGTATGGTACGGAAAACTTGAGGCGGACGAACACGACGTCAAAAATAAAGTCAGCAAAGCATCTGCAGCATCTCTTTGAGATTAGGGTACAGCTGCACCACGGAACGAAATAAGCCCTGAGAGACATCCTACCTTCTTGGGACAAAATATTCCGGGCTCTGAAGCAAAGTGAAGGCGTGAGTGTGAATTCGTGGCAATATGTTTAAAGAGCTACAGGCTGTCATCCTTCCCTCAGCAGGAACACGACCCTGGGGCACTCAAACCTCAAGGGATTGCTTCTATATTGCTAAAATTGCCAAACCTCAGCATGAGCAGCAAAAAGAGCTGTAGAGCCAAGCCAAAAAACCTTCAATCAGGGAGGACCCTGCTGATAAGAAGAGACCCTCTTTGGGGCTCTGGTGCATTTGAGGAGGGCATAAGTGTATCATAGGCTGAGGAGAAGTCAGCTGTGCTCTGCTCTATTGTGAGCAAAACAGACTTCGGGCTTGCAGGGCTACACAGAAGACATGCAAAGTTATCCATCTGCTCCACACAGCCCCAGGAAGACCTCGGCTGGATATTGAATCCGGCTTTTGGCACCACACTTGAGAAAAGATGCGGACTCCTTGGAGAGGGTCCAGAGGAGAAGAACAAAGAAGAACAGGGATCTAGAAAACATGACCTGCAAGGAGACACTGAAAAAAAATTGGGGTTGTTTAGTCTAGAAATGAGAAAACTGAGGGAAAACATGATAACAGCCTTCAAGTATTTTGAATTTCCCCACTGGATTGGAGATAGGAAGCAGTCTGCCGTGTCTGCTGGGGCTAGCACAGAAAGTGATTAGGCTGAGGGCACGGGTGACTGAGGTCAGACTTTAGGAAACATTTTCCAAGGGCGAGAACTGGGATTCCTTGTGTGGGAGGTGGTGGAAACTCCATCACCAGAGGCTTTCAAGAACAAATCATCTAGCTCTGTGTCAGGACAGACTAGGTGGATGAGAAGACCTGCAGAGACTAGAAGGCCTCTTGAGGTCTTTCCGGCCACCTCTGTCCCATGTGAATTCACGAGCTGAGCTACTCTAGCTTCGCCCATCTGGACTTTTAAAAGTGTGAGGGCATCATCCTCTGCTGGAAATCACATCCACTGCTCCTCCCACTTCTCACTTAAGTGCTACCCCAGCAGCTCTGAAGAAGGAGCGAGGACAGGGCTTCCCAAAGCTCCAATCCTTGGGCTGCCTGCAGTCGATGTCTCCATGCCGAGGCATCCAGAAAAGCTGGACGTCGCTGCTGAAGAACTGAGTGTTGGAGGAAAACAGTCGCGTCAGGGGCGGGAGGTGCTGTGGGTGGTTTCATTGTAGTTGTTTTTGTGATTTATGGCTGGTGAGCCTGGAGTCTGGGAGGAGTGTTCCTTTTTATGCTCTTTTGTATAAATCCAAATAAATAAATTCAGGGAGAATCTCTTAGGCAACCAGGGCCCGGCCAGCATATAGCTGTTAAGACGAGTATCTGCCTCTTGAACCGTGCCAGGAGACCAGAGGGGGAGCTGGCAGGGATCTCAAAGCACTTTGTAGAGCGTGTTGGAAAGTCTGGCAAATTCTGTGGTGCTCTGGTGGGAACTGAGTCGTTGGGCAAAACTGATCCCAGCGGAAGGTGAAATACGGGACGTTCCAGCCCAAAGTGTTTACCTTGAGCGAAAACTATGAGCGTTTCTCGAAGGAGGGGACACCCCAGCTCTGGAAACCCCACTGTTCTGCTCAGCCTTGCAAATGCCACCAGTTATGTTGGGCGGGACCCTGCCACCCTCCTCTGTCCCTTTGGATACGTTGGGAAGGGGAGTGAGAGATAAGCCAGACAGCCCCGGGATCCCTACATCCCCACCATGGTTTTAGCAGATGGAGGAGGACACCAAGGGAGCGGCGCGTTGGTTTGTTAGCAGAACAGCCAGAAGGCCAACTTCTTTCGGAAGGCAACGGTGTGCCGCCAGTAAAATGTCACCGCCCGGTTGAAAGAGCGACAGAATAATGGATAGGGGTGAGCCCCGAGGAAATTTTGGATCCTGAACGCTCCCAAATGCTGCGTTCAATAATTTTATGACACGGGCGTTCAGGGGAGTTTCTCCCGGAAACATTTGTTTTATAAATGGCTCATTTTCTAATTACATTCTGCAAGGCTGAGTAGCAATGAGAAAAAGGAAGGGAAAACAACAAAAAAGAAAGAAAATAAAAAAAAAAAAAAGGGAGGGTCACAAGACTTGCCAAAGCGGACTTCACACATGCTTGCTGCAGCTTCCACTTTGATGCGAATCAGAAACACCCATCAAACGCAAGCGAAAGCCCTTGTGGGAGATCTCCCACACGGGGAACCCTGCACCTGTGGGCCCAGGAGCGGTGGGGTGGCCGAGACGACTTTAACAGGGAGTACCCACGGTAGGGGGTCCTCTGTTGCGGGCGGTCGCCGCCCTTCTCCGCAGGCTTCCCGCCGAGCCCCGTTTCCCTCCCACGCAAACCATCTCTGTGGTCTCGCTGGCTCTCGATTGAAGAGTTCACTTGCAAATGAATCCCGTCGTGGGGCGGTGAAGGAAGAGTTAACCACTTCCTTCCAAAAAAATAAAGAAAAAGGCCACCGTTTCCTGACATTGGGCAAGATGAGCCGAGCAGCGGGGGCTGGCGGGGTGACCCTCGCCCGTCCCCTTCAAAGAGGGGCAGGGAGAGGTTAGAGCGTTGCTGGCTGGAGCGAGGGCCCCAACCGTCTCCTTTCGGTATGTGCCCTTATTTACAGGACTTTTTTTCGGCTCGGCGCTGCGAGGCCAGGTACCCCGCGAAGCCGGGCGAGACCGACTTTAAAGCCTCATCCACAAGAGGGGAAAGAGGGGAGTTAAAGGATGCGGCCTCTTCTTCACGCTGGAAGGGAATCTGGTGGCCACATGTATCTACGTCCTCCGACTTGATGATGATGATGAAAGATGTCATGCTAGGAAACTCTGGAGATCAGAGACACGCGGACCACATACCGGCATTTCAACACGAGAACACAGCTTCCAGCGTCTGCCGAACCTCGGAATTTGCACCTTGTAACACTAGAAATGGACATCTGTAGACGAAAGAAAAACCCTTGTGTACACACGGGTTTTATGAAGCGAAGGAGGGGGCTCTTTCATCCCTCCAAGGCTGCGAGGGCAGCCCGGCTGCCAACTCTTCCCTTTTGGATGTGAAATGCAAGTCGAGCGGCTCTCGTGTGCGTGTGTGTGTGTGTGCACATGCCTACGTGCATGGGTGCACGCGTGCGTTATTTTGGGATTAGAAATCTTTTCCAGGCTCTACAACAAAGGGTGGCACATGGCAGCTATTGTCCTCGCTCAGCCAGGGTGAAGTCGGGGGAGGTCACAGATGTCCTGACCATATTTAGCTCTCAGAACAGGATTCATTTAGTTGAGCTTCATTATTATTTTTTCTTTTCTTTTTTTTTTTTTTTGTTTTCTCTCTAAGGAAGAAGTTGCTGGCTGGCTGGCAAGAATGAAAGTCACAGGACCAGCAAAGTTGGTGCTCATCCTGGAGAAAGTCTCAGAAAAAAAGCCTATTTTTCAGGAGAAGAGCAAGATCCTGGTGCTCTCTGGAGCCAGGGTCCTGGCAGTCCAGCTCACCAGTTACCTTTGAGCATCGGGGAGCTGTTTCACAGAAAATCAAGAATTTTGGCCGGATTCTTTCTGAGCAAGCATGGCTACCTTCTTCTGACCCTCTCCCCTGCAGCCATTAACGTGGGGGGATAATTTTCCCCTGAGCAATTCCTTCTACCAGCTGTTTGCAAGTCTGCCCCCTTTAATGAAAATAAGAGGGAGAAGGAAAAAAAAAAGTCCCAACCCAGTGACCCTCCTTCTTCTTGCCAGATGAGCTGTTCCTCAAAAACACCTGTCTGGTAAATTAGAGTGGGAATTGTATCCTCCAAGCGCAGCATATTTTCCTTCGCCACTAATATATTGAAGTTGCATATGGTGCCCTAGGGGAAAGGCGATTGTTTCAAGTCAGATTTTCAAATCGTGAGCAAATCCTAGGGAGAGAGATTCGCTGATTTACAGTGGATCTTGAGAACGTATCACCATCCTGTACCTCAGGTAAGGAAAACCTTTAGCAAGAGCTGGGGGTATTGACCAGGACCACCTTTCTGGCCAGGTTGATGCAGAGGGTGGTATCATGTGCCTGGAGGCTGGAAGCAGAACCCAAGTGATTTCCAACTAAAACACAGACATGAATTTTAGCCATTATAAATTAAAAACCAGGAAGGATCCCCTCTACATTCAGAAGGAAGATGGGGACAATCTTTTTAGCAGGGCCTGTTGTGACAGCATAAGAGGGGTGATGGTTTAAAACTAAAAGATGGAGATTCAGACTGGAGAGAAGGGAGAACTTTTTGACGCTGAGAGTGGTGAGAGCCTGGCCCAGGTTGCCCCGAGAGGTGGTCGCTGCCCCATCCCTGGAACCATTCCGGGGGAGGTTGGATGGGGCTCTGAGCAACCTGCCCTAGTTGCAGATGTCCCTGATTCCTGCAGGGGGTTGGACGAGATGACCTTTAGTGGTCCCAAACCATTCTACATTCAGGCTAAGGCCAGGGAAACACTTTAGCTACACCTAAATCGCCAGCCGTGGTGCAAAGCAAAGAGAATCAGCAGAGAGAAACCAAGAGGCACATGGGGTAATTCTATGGCGTCGATTTTCAGGTCCCCATAAGCGATGAGTCTGATTAACCCTAGAGAGGGGAATTCCCACGCAGGAGTCGTCCGCAAAGCCTGAGCATACAGATGAGTAAAAGGCAGAGTGACCGAGGCTCTCAGATCATTTCTGAATAAACGTTAATGCAACTAAAAAGCATTTAGGAAAGCGTTTTGTCGCTCGGTCCCTTCATGGCTGGAAGAAGTGATTGTTTCAGATTTATGCGCTACGCGTTGTTTTTCTTGGCGGTTTGCGGAGTGCCGTGGTCTCCAAAGGCTTGCAATTTTAGGGATACTTTCTGATATTTAAAGAGAGCATTTTGGCCGAAGTCCACAAACTGCCTATAGTCACAGATACTAAAACTTCTTTCCAGTGACTGCCACTAATCATGCAACACTTTTGCGCTTAACATCTTGCCCTCGGGTTGACCCAGGGACTAACGGATCCCCATTCCTGCGGGCTGAGTTTGCGGCTTCCCCCAAAAAAAACGGTGTGTGGGTAAGTCCAGCGAGGCTGCAGCAGCCTGGAAAGCTGCTGCCTCTAAGAGGTAGTGGCTGCAGGAGGTTCAGTAAAAAAATCTTTTTAAAAGATATATATAAATATAGGTGGCTATAACAAATACAGTATATATATATTTATATATATATATATATATATAGGCTGTTCCTAGCACCATACAAATGAGGTGGGAACAGCAGAGGCTTGAGCTGGTAAAGAGCTGGTGATAAGAAAATTTTTTTTTTTCTGAGTGTGGGACATTGGTGGAGTTCAGCTGGTAGTGGAAAGGAACAAATAGAAGACAACATGGAAATAATAATAATAAAGGTAGAGAGGAATTGAGGGAAGCACAAGTGGGTTTTTTTAACGTTATTACCAAAAATAAACCAACAGATTATTTTTTTTAATTGATTTTTTTTTAAAAAAAGGATTTACAGGCATTTATCTCCCAGTTGAAGGTACCAAAAAGAAGGAGAAAACATGGATGCTGCTCCCACCTGTCCCTTGCCCCGGGGAAGCGGGGCCGTGCCACACTGCTTCATACATTCATTACCAATCCTGCTAATTTTATTCCGGATTATTTATGTTTTTTCATGAGCGGCCATTAAATGTTCATTTGTTAAAGGCTTAACACATTCCATTACACCACAAAATTTATATTTGTAACAAAACGATGTCTCAGAGTGATTCAGAATTAAATTAATGTGACACGGACTATTTATCAATATGGCAGCTTGGCTGCTCAGGAACAAGGGATGATTTAGTGGCGTGTATGTGTGCAAACCTACGGGCTCTGCCCTGGTATTTCTCTCATAACTGCAGAGGAACTGATAAAATAATCCTCCAAAGTACCTCAACATATGGTTTAGATCATCAAAGAGAAAAATACTTGTAAAAGCACAAAGAAGGAAACCAATAAACATGTACATCTTACCAGTTAACTCCCTCTGTAGGAAATGTAAACCATGAAGGACGGTGGGGTTTGAGTCCGATTCTGTCATTTGTGTATTTTTTTAATTACAGTAACATGCTGGCTTAAATTACAGCGTGGCCACTCAAACAATGGCAGCACAGGAAGGAGGCAGGAGCTGGTGCAGCTCAGCAGCGCGACGCTGATTTACACCGGCGAAAGACCGAGCCCGTTTCGGTTGCTGCCCCTCGGAACCTGCGTGGGTTTGTCACTAAGCCAGGTCTTGCTGGGCTGGGTTTATTGAAAGAAAAAAAATTGTAATATAGTGCTAAGTATTGCAGCCTTTTAAAAAAAATAAATTATTTTTAAATAAGCCTGGCTTCCTTGAATATAAAATTTAATATTTCTTTTTATAGGGGAGCAAAGCTAAAACCAACGTATGTTTTGGCAGACTCACATCAACATTTAGCATGAATTTTATCAATTTCCTATTTTTTAAGGAAGTCTCCACTGAATATCTTCATATATTTGGGATTTGTTCTACCATATACCAGAGTTCAGGCAGCGATACCGTACGTAGACTAAGCACATCGAGGTTATTTTTTTAAAATACATCCACTTTGGCTACATGGCATTTAGTCAGCAACCTATTTTCAAGCAATTAAGTAAAACCAAAACTCTCCTTGCATTTACTTCCACATACCAGCATTAAAATAAAGCAGTAACCATCTCAAGCGAAGCACCCTCAGTCATCTAAGATACTACTATTTGTGCACCTGAATTAATAATACCCTGAATTTTCCAAAATCAATCGGACACGTGTCCAACGTTTACCAAATTTGAAGTGTTAGATAATGCTGACAGTAGCACAGGAGTTCAGGAAAGGCTGAAACTTTCCTCTGGTGAAGCTCTCTTTGTTTTCCTGCATCTTTTTAACCACGTGGAAATTAATCTCACGTTTGGAATTTACAGCAGTGTATTGGAAGAGCTGCTCTGACACTTTGTGTTTCTAATGTTTTCAAGGCCTACTCTTTCGAAAGTGTTCTTCATGGGTCAGTCAGCCCTTTCCCAACAAATTTCTCTGGATTCTTTTAGATTTTGTCGTGTCAAACTTAGCAGTTATAGCAGTGTAGGGTTTATTTATGGCTTCCTTGAACATCCCCCATTTCCTAGAAGACACTGCCTGTCACCTGCAGCAACTTCAGGGAAATTTATGCAGCGCATCGATAGCTCCATTTGTGATGATGTCACTCTCTTTAAAGGGAATGACTCCTCCACTTATTGTCAATATTTCAAATTGAAAGTACCAAACTTAACCTTAAATGGATTCTAGTTGGGTTTCTTTCTCATCGATCGCACAGATAAGCTCCATCATTTTGTCTCCTGAAACAATGAAATGGGCTTTCCTCCAGGTCCGTTCCGCGCAGCTCAACCTGAGCTCAGCAAGAACCCTCTCCTGCTTACCCCTCCATTCCACCCCAAAGCCCAGCACGGAGCCAGGACGCCAGCCCAGTCCTCACACGGACCCCACAACACTTCTCTCGTCTGCTCCTTTTGCAAGAGATTTCGCTGCATCTGGTCACTAAACACACTAGTTTTAGATGACCCTTGCTTTTGATTTTTAATATGGAAGAGGGTAGATTTAGATTAGATATTAGGAAGAAGTTCTTCACTATGAGGTTGGTGAGGCACTGGAACAGGTTGGCCAGGGAAGCTGTGAATTCTCCATCGCTAGAAGTGTTCAAGACCACGTTGGACGGTGCTTTGAGCAACTTGGTCTAGTGGGAGGTGTCCCTGCCCACGGCAGGGCAGTTGAAACTAGATGATCTTGAAGGTGCTTTCCAACCCAAACCTTTCTGTGATTCCGTGATTCTATATGAAACCTGCTGGCCTCTGACGGGGATGAGAAATTCTTGGGCAACAAAAGGAAATAAAACTGAAAAAGACTTTAGCAGGGATTTACATATTTGTCGTTACATCTTCCAAAAAACCCACGGCTGTCCTAGGGCAGCTTTTATTTACCCAGAACGACATTTACCAGAAGATCCCAAAGTGAGGCGGATAAAAGTTTCAGAGTTTAGCAGCACAGTTTCTGCGTTTACTGATTTCACACCAAAATGAGGAAAATACATTAGCAGCTGGAAATCCTCCTGACCCGGGAGTTTCACCTACAATTAGAGAAAACCGACAACTGTGTTAACCATCTGTTATTTCTTTTCTGAAGACGATCAAACACTTGAGAAAAAACGTTCCTTTGTGAAGCGTTGTCGGGGGAACAACTGCATGACGTGGGTCCATATTTATCTAGGAAAGCAAATAAACCGCTTGCCTTGCAAAGGGAATTAAATGGAAACTCCCGAGGACACAGATCATGTGTGAAGTCAGCCGCAAGACCTGTTTCGGGATATTCATGGCCTCGGTGAGTTTCTGTCGTGTTTTTCTTCACCGCACACCTGATGTGACTAATGTGCTTCAAATGCTCTGCAGCCGCTTGTTCTCCAGCCAGGCCACCACGCCAACGTGTGCGCCTCGAAGTCTTGAAATCTTCAGTCCCTTTTCACCTTTTAACTTTCGCTTTGTGCAAGAATCTTGTGACAACTTCAGTTTTCTTTCTTTCCGGCGCCGTTTAGTGACCACCAGCGTTTAACATGTACCTGATCATCTGAAGATCACAGTGCTGTAAGAAAACTGATGAACACTTGCTGGAATTAAAAAGATGATTCATATTTTTGCACCTAACCCTCAGATTTTTCATAAATACTTTCTTTTTTCTTTTTCTTTGTTTTAATTGAAGATACTTATTTATTCTTTGGGGGCTGGCCCTTCTTCCCCCCAGGACCATGCCCAGTGCTTTCCCTTCTCCTCCCAGCTGCTCCCTGATGTTCCAGACAGCCCCCCCTCCAAACGATGCAGTTGTGCAGCCTTTGCCCATGTGATGGTGTCTGAAGTCATCTGGCTCCTGTTTTCTATGAGACGAGGGCTTTGGGCTGGGATTTCTATTGTTTCAGCTCCTTTCTCCTGCCAAGAGGCTGAGCACCTTCCCTTGGGTCAAGGATGCTCTGCCCTCAGATTTGGGAAGGGGAGGACTTCTCGCAAACACGAGCTCTTAACGATTTGCCTGGAAACCCTGCAGGCATCATATACTTGCACACCCAACCACAAGCCAGGAGGTCTTGCCATGCAGGCTGGTGATTTGCAGCTACACTGTAGGTAGCCAGGGCAACAGCTCATCTCTCCAGTCATCTGAAAATGCTTGAGCAGTGGGTATCTCTATCTACCAGCTGCTCAAACTCCGGCTGCCTTCATGGGACGTTGCGTCTCCTCCAAGAAGGCCCCTACAGCCTAAGCCTGTCCCATCTTGGCCGTATGGGCAAACAGGAGAGCAGCTGGGGTGCAGTGGGGTGCTGGGACGGGGGATGCCATGGGCAGGTGGCCAAGGGGTACCCCGTGGTACCCCAGCTGCATCCGCACCACGCGGAGGTGAGTCTGGCCATGTGTCTGGCCAAGCCAGAGGAGCGCAGATGAAACCTCTTTCCAATACATAATAAAAGGAGAGCGAAGCCAGCTGGAATATCCTGTACATTAAGTGTGATGACTAACTATAGCAGATGTTGGTGCATTTGTTAAAGTTTCCACCAGAGAAGGAGGGACTGGAATATGAACGTTTGAAAATCAAAGGTAGCCCATGAGTTAGGGAGGAGAAATGGGAGATGAAAGGGAAGGGAGCTTTGGGGAGGGAGGGTGGCGGCTGGGTTGGCGAGAAAGATGATGGGGGGAAATTGTGGTCTGGGGTAAGGGGCCAGGGGAAGTTTTCAAAGTCTGGGCAGCGGATGTTCATGGGGCTCCTTCGTCAGGAGGGAAGGGCTGTGGAGCCTTCTGCAGCAAAAGGATAAATGGCTCCATTCCCAAGGGTGAAAGAGATGGAAAATCGCACGCATGGCTTTGGGCAGACGTGGAAACCAGTGCTCAGGAGCTATGCACACATCTCCCACCCCCAAGCCACTACCAGGGGAAATTCTGAGGTCTCTTATCACAGCTGGACCCTAGTTGTGCCACGTCGGGACACTGGAAACCAAGAACCTCTCTGCCAAGGCATCTCTTTTTACTGTTCTGCAATTATTAGGTCTGCCTCCTTAACAGGTATATTCATCTTGATGTAGTTACATTATACCCAAGTGTGAGCCCCAAAGTCACAACATCTTATGTACAGAAGAAAGGCCAAGTGCATTTAATTAATGTTATCAATATGTAGAGGCAGTTGACGTGCGTTCTAGTCAGTATTATTTTCTGAGTGTCTATCCAGCAAGCTGAGCCAATTCCTCAAAAACGCAACGTGAGCTTTCCTGACTGATCTCTCTTTACAACAAAAAAAAAAAAAAAAAAAAAAAAAAAAAGAAAAAAAGTGGATTGTAGAGTAAAATGTGTTTTAAAAGAGATCTACATTACATTGTTTTATCTGTTTTGTTTTTTTTTCCCCAACATTGTCAAAACCAGGTTGGATTATTTTGTTTCTGGAAAACTGTGTATTACAGAAAACAGCTTCTGGTGAGCAAAATGAGCCGTACACACACAAAAAAATAATCACCATTTTATGGAGAGGTTAGCAAACTTTATTTCTTCAAATTCTGTAAGTAGCTTGGTGTGTTTTTTAAAGATGCAAGTTCAAGAGCAGAACCATCACTTGACTTCTACCTGCTCTTTCACCAGTCAAATATTTTGCAAGCATAGATCTTTTGGCAAAGACTTCAGCCAAATTCAAGAAGAAATCTTACCCCTTGAGAAAAGGTTAACGCAAATGGGAGTAGGAAGCACCCCAAAATAATTTGTTAATACGGCTGCACACCTATCCAAACTAATTTCTCTCCCTTTAATGTTAAAATAATTATAACATGATGTATCAACTGATGTATGAAGCAATTTCCCTCAATATTTAGTAATTGCCTGCTGCGGGTCTGATGTAACAGTTTCTCAGATTTACTCAGCCAAGGGTTTCCCCCTGCACAGAGCAACACAACTCAAAGTTTAACTTCTTTATATACAAAATTATAAACGGTACCAACTAGAGAATACATGTAACTGATCTCAGTGTTCCTGAAAAAATTACATTCTAGATATTCCACCCAAAACAGTCATTTGTCTATGTTACGTGACGCTGCTGGTGCTTATATATAAGTAATTTCAGCAATAACAAAAGACCTAAACGTCTCAATTTAATTTTTTAGAAACTATATAGTGCCAGCAATTTCAGTTGGTGACTTAGGTTTCTTTCACTGTCACCATTATCAAAGTTAAAAAGCAAAGCAGATAATCAGCTCCGGTTGAGACAAGTCCTTCTTTTAGCCCAGTGGGCTACACTAATAAAATAATTTTCACTTTAGATATAATGCAATATTTCCTTAGCCTTTCCTTAGGAAAAGAGTTGAACATCAGGGAAAAAAAAGAAAAAAAAAAAAAAAAAAGAAAAAAAAAGACACCAAGCACCAAGATTCAGCTTGGAAAAATGGAAGTTCTGGAAGAAAGATTAAAATAAATGAAATATCACTGGCTTGGCTAGCAGCAACTAGGGGAGAATGAAACAAATATTGGTATGACATAAATCCTGAGGAATTGCAGAGTTATAAGGAAGGGCTGAAAGTGAAGAAGGTAAAATTTTGGCTGTCTAGCCACAAAACTTTCCTGGTGCAGAGATCCATTAGTGAAGTGGTCTTACCGGGAAATGGTGAAGGATATACAACGTATGACACTTATAACGAGACTAAACAAAAACTACACAGTCCTTTCTTCACAGAAGAGTGCCCCAAAAATCCATTCCTAGATCCCATCCCACGCACGGCGTGAGCAGCCACATCCCACGGGAGGTGCAACCCCCTGGAATAGTGACTACAACTCCCTGCAGTAGGGACTTTTTGTCTTAAATCACAGCCCAGCCAAACGTGGGCTTGGAATGATGCTGAACTCCGACTGGAATGGTGTGAGCTGGAGTTTTATCACAACCAGCCCTGAAGCAAAGTATCTCCTTGGTATCAAGTCAGGCTTTGGCAAGAAGTAAAAACCGGCTGATAAAGGAGCAAGGGTGATTCCACCCCTCTTGATACTTTTGCACCATAGTTCAAAAGATTATGTGGTGGGATGACCTTGGGTTTCAGCTACGCTGGAAACTCTTGGAGATCTTGGGATCTGCTAATAGGCTGGCCTTTCACAACGGCAAACGTGAATTCAAGCTTGGCTTTACACCTCTGTGCTTAGCCACCTGCTTCCTCTCTCTAGCTAAGATTTAGGTTTGGCTTTAGGTTTAAGGTCTCATTACACCCCACCACTATCAGACCTGAGCATGCCCACCAGTACCACATCACTTGTGTGACCTTCCTTTCTCCACTTCCTAGTGGGGTGAGTAGGTGTGTTCACTGGTGTGACACCATTTGCTTGGTGAGGGTGAAGATGGGACCTTTCTCCTGCAGCAGAAGGTTTGAAATGTCCTTAATTCAGATCCATCCTTGGTTTTTAACACCATTCAAGGCCTGGAGAGGGATTTATCCAAGGTGACCAATGAAACCACGATGTTTTTCTCACTGAACGCTGTAGGTAATGTAACAATGGGATCAGCTGGAAGAGGATAAACCTAACTCGGTCTTATACCACTGGTCTTCCTCCACAAGCCTGCTCCCTGATAAACGCACTGCAACAACTTTTATTCTACCTCAAGGCCTAAAGTTTCTTTTTGTAAAGACTTTGGAAAGAACTCACTCCTCATTTTATCCTGCTTCTTGGAGGATTTTTCTGACATCAGAAACCATGGCTAACGTTTTCTGAGGAAGATTAGGCTCTTTGGAGCTGTTTCTCTCTGCAGTTTTTTTCCTGGCCTGCAATAAGAAAACCTGGCAAAATACTGGTGGGCAACAGGCACGTGGCCATTTGAGAGTGGGATGCAGCTGAAATGGCTCACGTGAGGCTGTCCCTGAAGGCCAGGACACTTTCATCTTCCCCACTGTGCAAGGTTTATGATCAAGACTGAAACAGTGGGAAGCAGAGACATGCAAAGCACTTTGTCGATCAGCTGCAGCTTCCTTTCCTTCCCGCTTTGCCGATGAGTTTTCCATGACAGGCAGAGAAACTCTGTCCCTCCGATAACCAAAACAGATAAGCACACGTATCTCCATTGGTCCAGCAGCACGGCAAGCTGGCCTTCAGGAATTATTTTTTTTCGTGGCTAAAGCGAGATTTCAGCTTCCAAAATCATCTTTGGACACAAAGCAGAGCAGAAATCAGCTCTCTGTGACACTGCCAGTTCAGCGTGCAGCAAGAAAAGCCTCACATATCTACCCCATATGTCTCCTGAAAGCGAGGAGAGACAACAAGGCCCGGCTGTCTATTGTCTTGCAGTTGCTCAGGATTTCTTTTTTCTAGCCAGAAAAGAATTGCATTTTGTATGGTGACTCCTCTGTATCCCAAGAGGCAGCAGTGGGAGAAATGTTCTCATTCCTTGAATGTTATTGTACTGAGGTTCCCTCTGTCGCATGTACTCATAAGTTGGTGGGACATCTCTCCATGACGCTGGCAATTACACCTCCTTCAAGAATGGATGGGAGAAGTTCTGTGCTACTCATCTCCTCAGGAGTATTGTTAAATACGAGTTAAATACAGACCCAAGCTCACTGGCATCCGGAGGAAACTCTGACGATAGCTTTCAGACATCAGATGCGTTTCACATTCTCTCTGTGCGACGGGGTCCTCAAACAACATCTCTTCAAACTAATGGGGACAGCTAAGTGGTGTTATTTGGTTGAATCCAGTTTCCATGCTCAGGGAAGCTCCTCATGAACTGACTATGACAAACCCAGCGTTTGTGCGGAGAAAAGGTGTCTGTATTAAGGTAGGAGCTGTCTCAAGCAAAATGCCAGCGGAAATTCTCCTGCTTTCCTTAGTCAGCCATGCGAGCTGGACCTGGTGAGTTTGTCTTGCCTCTCATTCCTACTCCAAAATATCCTTCTTTGGGATCACTGGCCACCGCTTTAGCAGCGTTCGCCAGTACTGGGTCTGGTAGTACAAAATGTAAACTCACAGCTGAGCTGCTAACCCCCCCCACTAAAGCCAGCCCACTGCAGACCCCACGTGTGGTCACTGAGTCCCAGTCCTTCCAGGATGGAAAGTTCTAGGAAGAAAACCGTATCCCCCTGTGGACAGTGCCCAAGAGAGATTTAGTCTCGAGCCGTGGTGTTCTCATACACACGAAAAACAGATCATCCTAAAATTTACGGCTTTCTGACAATTTGAGTTGGTCTCTCTGAGCCAAGTGGCCACCAGCCTGAAGGTAAATATTGGTATAAGAGTTAATGCCCAACCTGGGCAGAAGCCTCTACTGTCAGGGCTGCCAGGGGACTTATTTAACGCGTAACCAATTTGTTTCTTAACACTTTCCTTCGCTGTGACAAAGAACTGCAAAGAACTAATGCGGAAGAGGTGCCACCGGCCAAATCCTCCCAAAGCGCCTTCTTAACGCCAAGTCTTTCACCTATATCTACAAATCAGCCTGTGACTGGTGCCACTATTGCCCTCCACCGTAGGGAGAGGGCAATGTCCTGCACCGGGCCTTTAGCCATCAGCGTGGTTAGAGTGACAAGCCCTTCCTTGGTTTCATTAAGTGTCCAAATTGCTGACATTCCTGTCAAACACTAAGTGGGGACCTTTTCAAGAGAGGCAGCTGGGTCAAGATGTGCCGGCCTAATGAGTTAATGCAATTTGGTCCTCGGCAAGGAAATTGCTTTTCAGCGGGGAGGTCTCCGGGGTGAGGAATGCTTTGGATTGCTCCTTTGGCAAAGGGATGGACCCGGGTGTGTGGGGCAAGCACGGGAAGAGTGGAAGGGAGTTGAAATGCAATCTCCTAAGGCCATAGTGTGTCATCTTCCCAGAGCTGGCTAGGCACGGGGGAAAAGAGACCATAGGGCCCCTTTGATGTCAACACTGGGGTTTTTCTGGTCCTCACACTGTGGATGGAGGGAGTTTGGTGAAAAACAAAAGGAAATAGGTGAGGGAGGCATTTCTCAGGTGGACTTACACAGTTGCAGCTCAAAAGCAAAGTCATGTCTTGGACCCTGTGTTATGGTGAGGTTACTCTGGGCATGGCAACGCCACAGATGCCACACAGACCAGGTGACAGCTCCTGTTGATTTTCATCACTGTTTCAACAGCATGAACATTTGCCTCGGGGTGTTTTTCTTTCTTTTTTATTTTGGCTTTACAATATAAATACCTCCTAAGAGCAAAGCACTCTTTCCCTCCCTGTTTACCCCTCTCCTCATAGGAGTAGTTTCATCAAGGGCTAGGGAGGCAAGGGGGAGCAGCTCCCAGCTGACTTTAAGGGATGCAAAAGGTGACAGCAACTCGGGTGTTGATGGCAGAGAGGTCTTAGATGCAGCACTGGGTGTTCTGGCAGACAATATAAACTCACTGAGTATCTGAATAGTTGTCTCCTGAGTAGAAATGAAGGAAGAACATACTGAGTCCCTTTGTTATCATTGCTTTCCTACGAGGAAGAAGGAATATGGGAAATACAGGAGAACAGGTCTGATGTCTCCAAAGCCTCAGCTAACTCCTGTGTCAATGGAGAGATGGGGTTAGGGTCAGGGGGTTTGGATTTTCTCCACCATCCTCTGGACTGGGACCTGGAAGGGTAGAGCTTAACAGGAGAGTTTTAAAAGGCTCTAAACCCCAGGATTTACGCTGCAATAGCAATAAAACCCACTGGGATATATGTTATAGAGCTAGCTAATACACACCTCGGGTGGTGAGACGCATTAAGGCCATCGCTGTGTGGATTAATGTCCCCATAAAACACGTCCCGTCGTGCGACATTGTTGCGAGGAGAATGAAGCAATAACTCCGGGATGCACCAGGCAAGCGCCCGCCCCACTTCCGTGCTTGCAGACGGATCCCCAGCCTGGGGCTGGAGGCTTTCAGGGCTAATACAAAACGTTTGTTAGAAAGCTGCCCTTCTCCTCCCATCCAATGCCCAACGGCACAGCCCAGGGCCCCTTCCCCAACATCTCCTCCTCTTTCTATACCAACCGCACCACCGGCATCCCCGGGCTGCCTCCAGGGTTGCGTGCGTGGCCAGCTCGAGGCAATCCTTCGGCAGCGGGTTGCGTCTCCGGGCAAGCCCAGGCGATGGCAAACAACAGGTTTGGCAGGGCTGAGGGTGTAAATAAAAGAGCCTGACTCAGCCAGGGCTGCTGAGCGGACGCCACGGAGAGCCTTGAAAACTGGAAAGTATTATATCATTTATTAATAGGCATTTATGTTACACTCCCCACCAGAGTGTGCGTGTCCCTGATGACAGAAGTGCTTACTAGTGCTAATGAGGCAGAACGGAGAGGAAAAAATGGCCCTGTGGGTCGGAGACTGGCTGGGGAGCCGGGAGATGTGAGCTCAGCTCCTGGCTCCGCCGCCGCCTCCGACGACGACCTTCAGCGGGCTGCGGAGCCTCGGCCGGTGCCTCCCGTTCCTCCCTGCCAGCTGCCGCAGATGGGGATGTTCTGCCTTTATCTGTGGGTTTGGGGCAGGTAACAACTCCATAATTAACGAGGATGAACAATTACTGGGAATTCGCCCGCAAACTGCTACCTTTTCTTCCCGCTTGCTTCTCCTGCAAGCATTTCTGGGACAGATGTCTACTCTGTCTCCCTCCTTGTGTGAAAAGGAGTTGCACCAAGGCTTACACTGCCCCTTGGCCACCCGGGGCTAAAGACACCTTCTTGGTACTTCCAACACTTTTTCTCCCAAGTTGCAAATGATAGAACAAGAGGAAATGGCCTCAAGTTGCACCAGGGAAGGTTTAGGTTTGAGCTGAGGAACAATTTGTTGCCCTCCAGGGCTGTCCAGGCCTGTCCCAGGCTGCCCAGGGCAGGGCTGGAGTCCCCCTGATCCCTGGAGGGGTTTCCAAGGCGTGGAGATGTGGTGCCCTGGCAGGGATGGGGGAATGGTTGGACTCGATGATCCTAAAGGTTTCTTCCAACAGAAACAATTCTGTAATTCTATGATTTCAATGGCTCATACAGGGAAGGATGTACCCCAGCGGTTTGCCTTTGCCTCCTGGGTGTAGTCAGATGAGACACCAAAGTATCCCCGAGAAATACCCATCACCACTCCAGCTGCAGACCTGAGCTGTGCCTAAGGTGTGTCTAAAGCACACCAAGGAGCACTGACTCATACACCTGGAAAGCCAGGAGGGAGTAACTGTTTTTCAGACGGGATCACAGATCCTTGCAGGGTATTCGTAGGCGCAGTTTTAAGGCCTGATCCCAAGGCAACTTCAGAGTCAACAGAAAGCCCATTAGCAGGCTGGGATGAGATACAGCACATTGTTTGGAAAAGCGGTGGGCTGGGCCGTGTTTATCTTACAATCAAGGCTTAAAGAGACTCCAGTTGCCTCGGGACGCATCCCACCTCAGAGAGGGACGTTCTGGAGCACCCACTTTGGTGGACCCTAGAGCTCCAAAGGCTCATTTCTCTCTACCCCTCTGGACTGAATTTTCCTGGAAGCGGGTGCCAAGTGTTTGGGATTGAGACAGAGAACCTGGTGCGAGGTGCTATTTTCTCTCCACAGATAAAACTCATGCGCAGTGCCCCAGGGAAGGTTGCAAGAGACGTGTGAAGGCTCCTAAAGGACCACAACGTGGCTGCTCTGTGTTGACTCCTCTTGATCCGAGCCCCAGAAGTGCACGACAAGATGTGAAGGCTTATGCTACAAGCACTGGAGATAATCTAGCAGCCAGGCTGGCACAGGCCGCAGCGAATTTCTACATCTTTCATTTTCTCCCCTTCCTCAGAGTGGCAATGTCTGCTCAGCACATCTTGTGAGCAAAAAGCAGCTGAAGTAGAGCAAAAATAAACTGGATAGTTGAAACAGGAGAAGAGAGCACAGCTACAGCACAGCTTTGTGTAAAACCTCATTCCTTACTGGTAGTAAATAAAAATAGTGTAGTTTTGGGTGGTTTTTTTTTTTTTCTCAGTGACTCACAGCACAGCCATTGCATGGAAAGGGCACTAGAATCAACAGCCAGGGAAAAAAAAAATACAGAAATGGAAAAATGATCATCACAGTGCATTTTTCCCACTCCCCTTTCATCTCTTACACCTGTGTTTGACTTCAGCCAACCTTACATAAATCCTTTAAACATCTGTCTAAGTCACTTATGAAATAAGCTGAAAAGGTCTCAGCCAGGCTAACAGTTCATCCTGCTGGATATCTGGATGTTTAAACCCAAACAAGTTGGCGGGGCTCGCCAAGCCAGGCGGGCAGCAGGATTCCCATCAGACCCCGCTCATTCAAAATGTTAAAAACTATTTGTGCCAGAAGTTCTTCTGCAGGCGCCACCTTATGAAAGACCCTATTTATAGCTGTGAACTTCAGACAGAGGCAACGAAAGTTTGCTTAAGTGTAGTGGTTGACTTAAAAAAAAAAATCGTACACAGTGGAAGATCATTTTGCAACTTGAATGTACCTCCTAGAGGGGGAGGAGTGCCGTGGGGTGGGAAAACAGGAGTTTGGGATCATCTTGGAAAGATGCAATCCTGTGGAAGGGGCAGAGAGTTAGTGTCGGTTGTCACATCCTCCGAATGGCAGAGGATGGGATGGATGTGGCCCTCGCCTGTGTCAGGTCAGGGCACGGGGTTGTGACCGTGGTTATGACTTTGTGCTACTACAAGACCGGGTTGTGCTGTTGCTCTGTCCCTTTTGCATTTGGTCGACGATTATTTCGGGAGATTATACCTGAAAACCTCTTTGCAGCCACCAGCTCTGCTGCCTGGAGAAATCCATTACAGCTGCAAAAATAATCCCGTTCCATTCCATCTTCCCTGTGCTTCGCTGACTGCGTCTCCACCAAGACCAGAAGTAACAGAGAGGTTTGAGTCTGGGTTAAAACTCTTGACTGATCTTTTGACCTCCTTGAACTGAGAGAACATTTGTTCTGGCATAGAGCCAGCTCTGCAGCCCTTGCCAGGGTCTAAGGGTACTGCAGTCTATCGTGGGACTGATTTGATATCAAAATACTTTGAAATCTGCTGCTGAGCAAGGTTAGTCCTTGGCTTGGGGGTGCTGGTGCTGCTCTGCTGGAGGCAGTGAGACCACAGGCAGTGACTGCAGTGGGATGTACGAGAAGAGAGCCTCCCGGGCAGACCACCCGCTTTGGGACCTCGATAAGTGCCAGCCTGTCTCCTCCAAGTGCCCTTGCATCTCACGGCCCGTGTTCAGCACTGGTTCTGCTGCTTAGCACAAACACAGGCCAACCCCCCGAAAACTTAGATCTCCTTTCAGCTCGGCAAAGAGAATGAAAACCAGCGGCCGCCAAGGCGAGCTCTCTGACTCTTCTTGATTTACTGGGGAGTTTAGAAGAAAATGCAAGATTTTGCTTTCAGGGGCAAAATATATTTTTCCCTTGACACAAGTCAGAAATAGCAAAAGGGATTTGTTTAGCCACATCTGATAAAAGTCTTCCTTGGGTTGTGATCAAGGCAGGTCAACTTCTGCAGTGGGTTCTTCTCGGCTTGTGAATTTAGGCTGCCTGCTCCTCTACGAATTGGTTTCTGTTCCTGCAAAAGTAGCTGCTGCTCATCCATATTTATTGGATGTTTGTCAGGTGGCTTTTGATGACCTCTCTGCTCTATTGTGTATATTCAGAGCAGTGATTGTCCAAAATGAAAAGCTGTTTCTCTTCCCCTGAGTCAAGATGATTTCTTAATCCACAATCCTAACATGTTGAGTACCTTACACAAATTAACTAGCTCACCACAGCTCCGTAGAATCTGACCACCATAAAATCCAGAGACTTTCAGTGTCCTGATTCCTCGCACGCAGTGAAAAAGAAAAGTACTTTGGCCAAAAGCTACCTAAAGTCACTTGAAGAGAGGTACCTAGACTGGCTGAATTAAGTTCTGTCTGTGCTGGAACACAATCAAGAGCGGGTTTTTTCCAGGGGCAGGTCAGCTTTTCACTCCTGGCAGGTTCTAGTATCTCTTCTCGATGAAAGCGGGTGCTACAGGCAACTCAGCTGTTGCTTCAGATCTCAGTTCAGTGCCCACATAGAGGAAACTCAGGTCTCCATGACTATGGCCAGAAACTATGGGAATGTGAAGAAATGGAATCAATCACAGGCTGTTGTTTTTTTTCCTTGACAATCAGAGAAGCCAGTAACTACTTTTAAGTCTTGTGTGCCTCAATTCCTATACTTGCTGTCACGGTCGCCTGAGATGCAGTAAGTGTTACTTAGAGGGGTTCAAAGAAGGATCAAAAATGTACCTAATGAAGTGAAGTATCAATAAGATGCATCTACAGTATTGTATTCAGGCACCTACACAACACTAAATGGGATCTGGAATGGCAAATATACCAGAGACTGGTTATTCCTCAAATGTTTTATCAAATTTTCCTTGAGAGCACTATGAT
The DNA here is from genome assembly GCA_013396935.1 of Baryphthengus martii. Classification (NCBI taxonomy): domain Eukaryota; kingdom Metazoa; phylum Chordata; class Aves; order Coraciiformes; family Momotidae; genus Baryphthengus; species Baryphthengus martii. The sequence continues at coordinate 372,028 of VWZK01002510.1, read as the reverse complement.
TACAAGTCACAACTAAAGATGTGACACTGCAGGTGAAGGATCAGTGCCCGGTCCCATGTGGCTGCTCCTTTAGGAGCATGTTGAGATGACTGGATGATCAGAAAGAGCACAAGGCTGAAAACCTGTAGTGCTGGATAAGAAGCTGCAGGAGCAGAATGAAAAACAGAGGTTGGTTGTTTCGGGGTGTTTTTGAGACATGAGTAAATAGACTAAAGGGGAGAATAATGTCACTGTGAAACACTGGCTGCTCTAGCTTTGCTGAGAACTTCCTGCCCTCCTTGTTCTCCTAAGCAGCATGTTCTTTGTGGTTTATTCATACTGTGCTTCTATGAAGGATGTTGCGTTCCTGGGAGATGGGATCGCTCCAGGACTGCTCTGAGGGAAAGGTGAAGGGTGCAGAAACTCAGAGATGGTTTGTTCTCAAGCCCTGGAGCAATCCAAGGTGAGTCACCACATCCTTCTGGACCTTGCCTTTCCTTGGTAGAGCAGAGATTGCCTTTCTTTGGTTGCTCTAAGGTTTTTCTGCTGCATTTCACACAATGGAGAGCTTGATTATAGCTGGGAGCATAGTAAATAAAAGAGTGAAACAAGGAGCTAGTAGGGAAAAGAGGAGGAAATTTAGCAAGTGTGACTTTGGGCACTTACAGTCAACATATTGGACTAAAGATTCTCCAGCTGGCATCATGATCAAAAGCAGTAACAGCAGGAAAAGCTGAGATTTGTAATGAATTCTTTTATTCTTGAATTAACTGGGACTGCAGCCCGCACTGCAGCATCACCAGGCGTGAGTGCTCCTGGTGTGGCATAGCTGGGAAAACCAAAACCACCCATCTCCTCGTGCACTCAGGTGCCTGCCCATGATCTTGCCTAAGTTGGTGGGAGAATGATCTCCCTTAAACATCAGTCAGGTACCAGGTTGCCTTTGCTGTGTCTCGCTACACAGGCAAATGGACCATATCACTCTCCTCTCCTTGGTGGTGTGCTGGTTTTCAGCAGGGGGGAAAGGGAATGGAGCATTTCCTGAGGGAGGACCAGCAGAGTGTTCAGAAAAGCTTCAGCCAACCACTCAATATGCTCTACTCAGCGCGGCCTCTCCCCATAGGAAAAGTCCTTCCTGTGTTGTGAGGATACCTGCTTAGGTGTAAACGGTGAATAACAAAGCAGCAGTAGCTCACATCCACAGATCCTGGGGTTTGTAGCATGAAGAGCACTTCATTCCCTTTATGCTGATCTTTTCCATCTGCTCTTTACTGCCTGCAAGGTATTCCCACGTGAAAAGTAGCTCCGGCCTGCCGTTTCCAAGCCTCGTCCAAAAATTATGTCAAGCACGAACATTTTATCATTAAGGGCACTAATACTTTGCACATACACAAAATTTGTCTTCTGATTATCCCCAGCTTGTATTACAATGCATTTTGTAGGCACTTAGCCAAACATTTTACCTTTAGCCAGATATATGACCTGCTGTTTTGGAGAGATTGGAGGCCGGTCCAAAGCTTATTAGATCAAGGGGAGCCTTTATGCTGGTTTAGCAGAATTTGGATCGGTCCCTAAAGGCATCACAGATGATCTGAATTATCAGAAGTGATCCTAGGCAGTTGCAAGTAGGTAGAGATCGGTTTGCAACTGCCAAGGTATCTGAAGGAGTTGGATCAGGTTGTTTTAAATCATCTGATGAGAATTAGCTCAACTTAATCAAATCACAAGGCAGCTGGAAATTCAATCTAGACTAGAGGAAATAGGTTTATGGACTGGATGGAAAGATAAATATGCTAGAAGAAAAACAAACAAGCAAATAAACAAACAAAAAAGAAAGAAAATCCATTAGCTGGAAAATGCAGCTAAACAAATTCTGACCAGGAACTAGGTGTGCATTTTTTCCACTTGTCTAGAGTGAAATATTTGGAGCTAGGTGGAGTCTTTAAATGAAACAACGTCTTTTCAAAGGAGATGCTCCACACCTCCATGCTGGCTTTACTGGCAACATCTGCTTTGCCAAATCCTGTTCAGTTGATCGTAGTGATTCCTTTTTAGCCTAAAAATATGAATTTACAGAAGCCTGAGGATAGTGAGTCCCATTTTAGAAATAAGTGAAGCTCCCCTAAGAGAAAAAAGCTTTCCTGGTAGTGACCAAGTGCATACAGAAGACTCTGCCTGTGCCTTGACATGGCACCTGAGCTGAGCCAGCTATTTGTCAGCTGAACACATTGATGAGCCTCACTCCAGCTGCAGCTTGTAAGAGCCTTCATCCAATTAACATTTCTATTAGGAATTTAGCCCAGCTTAAGAGCAGGTGATGGACCAGATGAGTTCATCACACTCATCATCAAGAAGAGTGCAGCCAGCAGGTCAAGGGAGGTTCTCCTCTCCCTCTACTCTGCCCCAGTGAGGCCACCTCTGGAGTACTGGGTCCAGTTCTGGGCTCCCCAGGTCAAGAGAGACCAGGAGCTACTGGAGAGAGGCCAGCAGAAGTAACAAAGATGCTGAGGGGCCTGGAGCATCTGGGTACTGGGGAAAGGCTGAGAGCCCTGGGGCTGTTTATCTTGGAGAAGAAAAGGCTAAAGAGGGGATCTGATCAATGCTGATCAGTATCTAAAAGGCACAGTTCAAGAGGCTGGGGCCAGACTCTGCTCAGGGGTGCCCAGTGCCAGGACAAGGGGCACCGGGCAACAACTGCAACCCAGGAGGTTCCCTGGGAGCGGGAGGAGCAACTTCTTTGGTGGGAGGGGGTTGGAGCCTGGCCCAGGTTGCCCAGAGAGCTTGGGGAGTCACCTCTGGAGAGATTTCCAAAGGCGCCTGGAGCCTGCGCTGCTGGGCCCCCTGCTCTGGGTGACCCTGCTGGAGCAGAGGAGTTGGACCAGATGATCTTCAGAGGTCCATTCCAACTCCCACTATTCTGTAATTCTGTGATATCCAAATCATTGTAAAAACTCAGTATAATTTTATTTTCATTCAAAGAACTGGGATTACTCCCATGTCTTTCAATACGCACATCAATATGCATCCTGCCTGCTCCGAATTTGCTCTTTGTGTCCCCAGGTAGCTGTTGGAAAAGGTCGATTGCCGTGTATTCCTGCCCTCTTTATATGGAATCTGAAACCCAAGAAGCATTGCAGCAAGGTCATCTCTACCCTGAAGGAATCTGAAGCAATATTTTAACGGTATCAGGTTTTAATTCCTTCATCTTCCCACCTCCCTCAACCCCGAAAGCTAGACCCCAAATTTCCTGTGCAATTTGTGGCTCATTGATTTATAGTGCCCAACCACATCTCTGCTACACCAGTTAACTCCCCTCACCTCTTGCCAAGTTAAATACTATGGCTTTCCCATGTTTGGTGGTAAACTCCTGCAATTAGCACAGAGGCATGTGGCATTTGACTGCTGGTAGATGCTTTGCTCCTCGTCCCACCCTGGTGAAGTCCTACGTCTACTTGGAGAGGTGCCTCTCGCTTATTATTCTTTATTGTTCTGGCCACTGGAAATTCAATACTTCCCCACAAATCCTTCTCATCTGCATTCTCCCAAACCTTAGAGCCACCTACAGTGTTTGTGGTCTAAAACAAATCCTCACAAGTTTTCCCAGGCAACTGGCGGTTTCTTCACTTCAGTTGCATTCCCTCAAAATGGAGGCTGAGATGACCAAGGCGAAGCAAATGACAGGGAGCAGGACTGCAAGAGCAATCCAGTGGGTCAGACCATAGGTCTCACTCGTCCACTATCCTGTCTCTGTAAGTGACCAAAACCTCAACAGGCCTGAGGATGAGTATGAGATTTACGTGACCTCCTCTAAGAACCTATTCAGCTCCCAAATATTTGCAGATGGGGGACTTTCTGAGCCAGATGTGACTGCCTATAGTTCTCCTCGGTGGATTTCTGCTCCGTGGACACGTCTATATGACCCTGCAGAAGACCTAGACCCTCAGCAATCCACTTCTGGTCTTGAGACACGATTCCTACCCTGCATGTTGGCAACGGTGAAAGGTGAAAAAGCTCTTTACCATCCCGCTCTTCACTTACAGATTGACCAAAATTCATGCCCTCCCCATCAATCTTCCTTTCCACAGAAAATTCCCAAGGGCCTAACAAAGTTAAATCACATCCATTCCTCACCACCAGCCATCGCCACGCACTGGCATCCCCCCTGCCTTTTGGAGGAAGCTGCTATAAATGGACTTACTTCCTTCTCCCCTCTCTTCCCTCCTCCAGCTCTTCCCATCACTTGCAATAACGAGCCCTTCAGCCATCGCCACATGTTCACCCCACCCCTGTGGGCTGTTTGCAGGAAAACCGAGCCCCCCTTTTTATGCAACAACTAAGGCACTTATCTCTCCCCTTGCCTTCTGGCCATCTGTCTGCATCCAGCAGCAGAAGTGCCACGCACTCACTCGCTCTCCCACCAACTCAACCTAAGCCCCTACCATCTGGAGATGATCTGTTTGTCTATTTAGACTCCAAGCTCTCCAGGGCAGGAACTGTCTCTAATTGCGTGTTTGTACCGTACCTACAGCTGTGTTGGACTGAATACACCCACTGTCATCTTCTCTTGGAAACTAAGTTCCTCCTGGGACTGTCCAGCACTGAGAAGTAAGACTACTTGCAAATCCAAGTTGCTGGAGGCACATGCCAAAGCTCCTTGGTTGCACATATATTCAACCACAGAAAATTCTTCCAGTGACTGCAATAAGCATCCAGCCCAATTTTTACTGCCGTGCGGACAAAAGAGACTTAGAAGCAGTGAAACCATTGGTTAGCATGATGGAGCTCACATCTGGCAGAGGCTCCAAATGCTACCGCATCCCACTGGGGAAACACTTCAGGACCCCAGATTTGCCAGTGCCTTGTTTGGTGACCTCCAGCCAATGCCACCAGGGAGCCAGGTGGAGAGGTCAGGAGTTTCCAAGCCAGATTTTGGAGGCTGAATTTCATCCTCGATCCAGTACAGTGGGGTGAGCTCAGGTGTATATACCTACTGTTCACAGCTTAGTATATAACCTGCCTCCCATGGAGCTAGCACATAAACTGCAGCTGGGGAGACTGAAGGCAGTAACCAGCTGTCTACTTCGTCCGACCTTTCAGATCACAAAACCACAGAATGTTAGGGATTGAAAAGGACCTTGAAACATCATTGAGTCCAACCCCCCTGCCAAAGCAGCAACCTAGAGTAGGTCACACAGGAACAAGTCCAGGTGGTTTTTGAATGTCTCCAGAGAAGGGGACTCCACAACCCCTCTGGGCAGCCTGTTCCAGTGCTGTCACCCTCACCGCGAAAAAGTTTTTCCTTATGTTTATGTGCAACCTCCTATGCTCCAGCTTGCACCCGTTGTTATTGGACTTCACTGGCTCCATCCTCCTGACACTCGCCCTTTCCATATTTATAAACATGAATGAGATCACCCCTCAGTCTCCCCTTCTCCAAGCTAAAGAGACCCAGCTCCGTCCATGATGAGGGCACTTCTGTAGTGGGCCTGGTGAGGGTGGAAGAATAGATGGTAGCAATGGCTTCTTGTCCATCATCAGTAATACCAGACCAACAGAGACTCCCTGTTCCCCACACATGAACTGATTCATCGACTAGAGAATCAAGGAGTTATCACCAAGATTCACTTGCCCTTCAACAGCCCCACGTTGGGTGCCAATTTTCCTGTCTCCATTTCAGGCTCAGGCAAGCCCCACAGAGCGGGATTTCTCTCTGTTCGCCCCCTCTCCCCCTCTCTCTCTGAGGGGTGGATAAAAAGAGGAACAAGGAAGAAAACGCCTCACCCAAAAGTGGAAGCTAAGACTAGAACAAATTTAACGAGTAACAGGAGATAAACAGAGGAAAAGAATATTAAGGGAAGAAGGAGATGCCGATGGATTGCGCGGAGTACGGCGAGCCAGGCCCCGCCGGGCCGAGGTGCAGAGTCGGAGAAGCGAGAGTCCCGTCCCTCTCTACCCCCCCCGCACTTCCTGTCGCCATTTTGATGGAGAGTGGCGGGAAGGGACGGGAGGAACCGCTGCCCTCTGAGCCCTCAGGGTCCTGGGGTTATCGCTTGTCCCCCCCCCCATCTCAAGTCTGTTAACGCTTAAACCCCAACACGGGATGATGATGGCCTTAGGTGCTTTTTTTCAGACAAAAGTGCGAAAATTAATTGTCTCCCCCCCCTGCAATTTAACAGCTTTAATTAAAATCCTTCTGTGACTGTATTAAGGCCTCTTCTCTGAGCTATCGTATTTTTTGTACTACTCTCTGCTTATTACGTGTTTTTCAAGCTTTATATTTTCAGTGAAACAGGGCAGGTGGTAGAAAATGGAGATATTATCACAAAAATAAACCAAAAAGGTTTAATAAAGTTTCTCGTCTAATCCAAGAATACATTCCCACCAAAAATCTCCTACAGTTGGTTAAAAGTATCCTGATTCAATAATAGAAGAAAATTTTTAAAAGCATATCTATATATTTTCCCATTTGGCTAACTCTGGAACACCATTTCTGCTTGTTTTGGCTCCTTTTTATTCCTGCCTTTGAGTGTAAAGAAATGGTAAGGAAGTTTATGAATGAGGTCCCGCTCGCATTCCAGCCTCAGCTATGTACGCGGGCTGTTTTCTGCCGAGATCCTGGGATGAGGTCATTTCAAAACCACCTAGTTTGCCCAGTGTGCTAACTCAAAAAAGATTGAAGCGGACAGATTTGCAGTTACTGCAATGCAAACACGCATACAGTAGTTTTCCCGCGTGCCAGCGGCCGCCAAACTTCAGCCTAAAAGACTCGCGGAAAGAAAGAAAGAAAGAAAGAAAAATTAAAAAAAAACCAACCCAAACCCCAACCCTTTTTCCACTACGGAAGGCTGTTTATAAAGTCGGTTTGATGGGCTCAGGAATGAGTTGAGATAATGTTTATCCACGCAAACACAGATCATGCAACTATCTTAAAGTACAGAGCTAAGATAACTACTCAACTGCACAAAAAAAAAAAAAAAGGTTAGAACAACAGGAAATTAGTCATTTACTACCAGTTGCTCAGGTATTTTAAAGAGCTTCCAGAACATTTGCTTTTGTGTACCTAAGAGAAAAAGGCCGGTGGTGGTGGGGGAAGGCCTGATGGGTAACATAAAAGTGACTTTCCTTGCTGAAAGAGTAAAGGCAGAAGAAGGGGTTTGTGACAAGAGGATATAAAATACCCTGCAATTCGTCAGCGAGGAGAATCAAACTCCACCGGAGCGATCGGCATTCCTGGGGATTATGAAAAGGATTACGGCGAGTTGTTAGCAGGGCGAGGGAGCCACTGAAAGATGGGCTTTCCTACTGTCTTGAAATAAATGGGACAATTAAGGCTTTGGGAAAGTTAATGAGATTTTTTTTGTCTTGAATTTTTCAGAGCAGCTGGCCAGCCCATGCGTAGGAAAAGCCATTTATTGAGGAGGAAAGAAAAACAGGCAGTGAAAATAAAAACGTTTGGGTTCCCTAAAAATATACTCCATGCCTTGCGAGGAGGGAAATCAATTATCCACAAGGCCATCCTGCTGTCGGATAGAAAAATCTAAGGCATTTTGCAGCTTGGGCTGCCCTCCATTGATCTCTCTGTCAGATGGGTCTCATCACGGGCGGCACTCGGTGCCTCCAAGTCTTTCATGTGTTTAATCTCACAACCCACCTGTGAGAGGAGGAATTACAGTGAGAGAACTGAGGAAAAGGCCCAGACTTTTAGAGGGATTTAGCTGCCCAATTACCTGGCTCAGGGTTAGACTGGAAATCCCCAGGAGAGAAGGATGTTGCACCTGGGTCTGCCAGTCCTTGGGTTAGTGCAGTTCTCAGTAGCAATGCCCACTTGGACCTGGGACAAGGAAGAGCTGAACGTAGCCATGAATGGGCTATTGTTTCTCCTTTGATTATTATTAAGAAATATTTTGAGCCTGAAGGAAAAAAAAACCAGAATCTGAATTCAAAGCACGAAGACCGATTCTTTCTCCTGAGACTGAGCAGGGTCTCGCAGCATTTGGGCTTGTGTTTATTCCTAGGGAAACAATTTATAAATAGCCTCCAAGTGCCATGAAGAGGCATTGCTGCTTTCTGAGTCATGATTTTGCTATCTCCCTGTGCACCAATAACCATTCACTACTCACCCACCCCAGACCTCTCGGGCATGCTCTGATCTGGGTAGAGTCCTGTTAAAAAGGTCAGCACAGAAGATGTACGGGAAGGAAAAGAGCCTGTTTTCACTCGAATGAAGAGCACTGAGACATTTTCCCCTTGTGAGGCTGCGTCTCTTACTCCTCTTCGCTGTTCCTGTCTTCCCCTAGACACTCAGCTTGGGCTCGAGCGATGCATCCCGGTGAGGACATAGCACCGTGGGCAGCTGCCTGAGTTTGGGCGCAGTCCCCACCATGCTCCCCGAAGACACGGCTTAGTCTGAGCTGTAATCCTAAAGTTGAAGGCTGTGAATGCAACGGGTGATGCCACCCTGCCCCAGCTCTGTGGTCCCGCACACCATGCGCTGCAGCAAGGGTTCGGGGATATGTAGGAGCCTGGCCAGGAAGACCAGAGGGCACATAAAGTGATGTTTCCCGGGAATATTCATCCGTTCTCCATGGATGAGCCTGTTTGGCGTATGCAGACAGCCACCACGCACAACCAGCTCTGGCTTCAGCAAGGGATTATCAGCTGTGTGAGTGCCCAGGGTTGCAGCCTATCTCTACAGCTCTGAACTCCTGACCAAGAGGTAGGACAGGTAACCACATCTCCTGTATTCCCTTCTTCTGTGGGCTAATTATGGTGAAAGGTACATATGGAAAAGGAGAGATGACACGTAACGGAGAGCTATTGGCGTGGTATGTGCACCTGCTTGGGCACGAAGATGTACGTTTGTTTTGAGTTGTTAGAAGCCATCATTCATTCATCACCAAGTCTCTGCATAATTTTCTCCCTGTCATGGCTTCACCCTGGAAACACCTTTCACTCTAAAGGAATTCCAAGGCAAAGTCACAACTTTCTCTAGATCCTGATTTATAAATCAGTTTTCCCTGTGAAGCGTTGCCATGGGTGTTGCATTTTGATCTTTTGCCACGTCTTTGCTATCAGATTCCGGTAAACCGTAAACCCCCCCCCCCCCCGCCCAGTTCCTTCCATCTGCAAAACTACATGATAAAGCGCAATCCGTGTCTTATAAATCCACACTGGTATCGAGGCAGTTCTCTTCTTGTGCACTGTTTCTTATTAAATAGATATCTATCGGCCACTCACACATGCTGTGTTACATAGCTAAGGTATCCAGGCAACTTACTCAAAACTTACTCTAGACAATGGAAAGAGTCTGCTGTCCCTACCCCACCACTCAGTTTAAAATAAGCTTGAACTCTTTGCTAGGAACCAGCGGGCGTCTTCCTGGTGTGTCAGCTCTGTGCACGTGGATGGAGCAGGGACGAAAGAGGGAAAGCATCCAGAAAAGATAGGACAAGGGCTGATGGTTTTAAACTAAAAGAGGGTAGATTTAGAACTAGATGTAAAGAAGAAAGTTTTTACACTGGTGAAACCCTGGCCCAGGTTGCCCAGAGTGGTGGAAACATTCCAGGTTAGGTTGGATGGGGCTCTGAGCAACCTGCTCTAGTTGCAGATGTCCCTGCTCCCTGCAGGGGGGTTGGACTAGATGGCCTTGAAAGGTCCCTTCCAACCCAAACTATTCTACGATGATGGGTGTCAGTCTCTTCTCCCAAGGAACAATTGATAGGACAAGAGGAAATGACCTTGAGTTGCACCAGGGGAGGTTTAGGGTGAGCATGAAGAAAAATGTCTTCCCTGAAAGGGTTGTCAAGCCCTAGAACAGGCAGCCCAGGGAAGTGGTGGAGTCCCCATGATCCCTGGAGGGATTTCAAAGCTGTGGAGGTGTGGTGCTGAGGGACAGGGGTTGGTGGAGCCCTGGCTGGCACCGGTGGAGGGGGGAACACTTGGACTCCGTGATCTTAAAAGTCTCTTCCATCCAAAACAATTCTATGATTCTAAAGTTGCACCAGACCAGACGAGTCAATACGACTGAATCCACGTGGTTGCTGTTGCCGGTTGGATGCGTCCCATTTTGTCCCGTCATGAGCAGAACGGATCGGCCGTGCGGTTGGACTGCACAGCATCCATCTGCTCCTCGAGACAAGCTGCGCGGAGAGGTGGAGTTTCAGACAATCGGCACCCGCCTGCCAGCTGAAGTACAAAGCCTAATTGAAGAAAGCTGTTCTTTCATCCACACAAAGTATAAACAGCCAGTGTTATGGTGACAAACTTTCCAGCAGCTTCATCGCTGCTACTCCAAGCGCTCGCGTACATCGATGCTGAAAGCAGAAGAGAGAAGGCAGCATCCTTATTTTGTGAAAATTCTCCGGCTGATTCCAGACCGGCTTTCGAGCTCGCGTCCAAAGTCTACGCATCTGCGATGGTCTTGAATCATGTACCAGATAATCCTTGCTTGAATCCAAACCGTGGAAAAATTACTCTTCATTTCAAGAGCTTTTACATAAGGTCTTTATTTCCACATACCCCTCCCGCCGCCTCGCCTTATTAGATAAGGTGGTTTTTTTCGAAACTTCTGCTGCTTTCTCCTCTTTACTGATGGCTTCACGGACACTGTCTGTGCCTTGGCCAAAGCGATTCTCTATCTCAGACTCGATGGGAGGATGTTCTCCAAACACCACCCCAAGCTCTCGAGAGGGTACAAAGGTACCACTTGCCCATTAAATGGACCTGATCCGGTGAGGGTCTGCTTTGACACCGAGATGCGGGATCCATGTCGAAGGGCTTCGCGGGACGTGTGATGATCTAAGGCTCTATTTTTGGTTTTGGTGAGTGCTGGGAGGAGTGGCAGAAGGTTAGCCTTTTCCCATCACCTTCCTGCCAGACATACGCACGGCCCCGACACTCTACGCTGTTGGCTACTCATCACAAGGCCCCCTGTCAAAACCAGGATGGCTGATGAGCTACGAACAAGCTCACAGTTAGATAATAGATGAAAGAGCCTCAAGATAAATTAGGTGCCTTCAGAAAACCTGGCCAAATGTGTTTAAAACAGGAGATCCAACACCATTAATTCTCATCAAGCAGCTTTAAAAAAGGCAACCCGGCACTTGACTTATGCTTAGAGAACGTTATCTTTCCTTTTAACGGGGTTTTATAGTGTATTTTGAGAAGATGACAAACAATAGGGTTATTTTGAAGTCATGCCAAACACTACATTCGCTGGAGGAGGAGAACAATGTTACCTCCTATCTGTCAACTGACCGTGCAGCCATTAAGTCATTTCACCAACAAACAATATTAATTAAAAAAAAAAAAAAAAAAAGGGAAAGTGCTCTTCTCAAGTTCCCCTACAACCAGAGTTTGGGAAATGTCTTTGAATGAGATATTTGTGCCTTCAGGAAAGATCACTTTGTCAAAAGTGAAACTTTCTGCAAGAAAGTGTTGGTTTCATTGCTTCTCAGGTAAGAAATTAAATCAAAAAGCAGTGTTTTGATAATTCCCACGTTTAAGCTGCAAAGGTGAAGGATTCTTTTTGTTTTGCTTCCCAACAATTTTCAGTTCAAGCTGCAAAGTGAAGGATTCTTTTCGTTTTGCTTCCCAGCAGTTTTCAGTTTCAATCTATGCCATGTAAATGTGAAATGCAGTGGGTAAGCCCTGAGCCACTGTTCAGAGGATGAGGAGCTGTGGTAGTTTAAAGCTTCTGGAGCAGGAACCGTATTTTGGTTTTTTAGCTTTGTGTCTGTTCAGAGTCTCTAATTTGCTACTGCCACACAAATAAGTTCACGGCAATTAATAATAACAAATATATCGCATCTTTTCACCAGGGGGAATCTTTCCCAAGTTATCCCCAACCCCAGAGACAAAGATTTAAGCAGGACAGATAGAACCAGCTATTTTATCTGAAGCAGTTTTTGGGCAAAATGAGCAATTGTTCACAAAACATCCGGCCAGCAGGACCGGTAGGTATGCGATCACTAAAAACACCATATCAGCCCATACAAAAAATACCAACAAACCCATCCACACATTTTCAAGGAGTAAATTCCTTGCTCTTTCTCGTAACCGGAGAGACGTCACACCTTCCCTCTGCCTGTGTTTGGGCTGCACGCACCAAGATGGCAAATAATTAGAGTCTTCAAAGCGAAGAAGCTGTTGGTGCAGGTAAACCTGGAGGCATCTAGGAGGTGAGGAGCTCATCATAGCCCCCTCTTACAAAAGCCGACCGAGCCGCTCTCTCAATGCAGACAAGAGCACTAACAATGCCATTCTCAGCTTTCTTGGCACACGTCTCCTTGGGTGCTCGGATTGCAAATTCAAACACGTGGTGAACATGGGACAAAACCAGCTTCTTCTGGCCCTGGTTTGCTCTCAGCTGTCTTTGCTCCACGCGGAGCCCTGTTAAATTCCCCGCAGCTCCGGGCAGGTGCAGGGGGAGAGCTCGGTGCAAGCGCGGGGCCTTTGCAACCCGATATGTCGTGGGCAAAAGCCGCTTTCATGCGCTGCGTGTTTGGGCAAGTTTAGGTCTTGCAGGCAACAGAAAAAAAATCCACCGTCAGAAAATAATTGGCTGTTCATTTCCTCCGGCTTTCCCTTCATTAAGCACAATTTGAGAAAATAATGCAGGGACAAGGGGGAACAGTCGCCTTTTAAAGGTGTACTTTGCTTAGGTAGTTGTGGTGTTTGCCGAGGAGAGGCTCTGAGCGTGGCAGGGAGGTCTCAGCTGGTGGACTGGACACACGTATAACGCCTACAGCATGGCTCTGAATACAGACATCTGGTGGGCTTGAGGGAGCAGCACCAGGACCGCAGCGCCCCGCGGAAGCAAGGGTGCACCCCAGGTGCCCAAATCCCTTGGCCGCTTGGAAAACCTGAGCAAGAGACATCGCAGCCCTCCAGACCCCCAAGGAGACGCTTGCTGGGAGTCTCTCCTCGCTCTCAAGGGTCTCATTTGAGCTGAAGTCACGTAGCCCCCGCCCCCACAGAGCACCCAGTGCCTCCTCTATCTTGGGTGCCCCAGCTGGGAGAACCCCCTGTGGTTTGGTGGCTTCTGTGCCGCTCCTGCTTGGGCTGAGAGCGAGTTACTTAATTAACGATCCAGGAGTGCCAGGTGAAAGTCTATCTATCCAGGGCGTACATGCCCCGGTTCCTAGGCGTGTACACATGTGGTATCGTTTTTCCATTATTTGGAACATACAGAACTAAATTAATAACAGTTCCTACAAGGCCCTGGGGCTCTCTGTGGAAGAATTTTGATCTCCTTAGGAAAGGCTCACCATTTCTCATAGGAGAGATGCACTTGACTCCTGACCTCTTTTCAAAGGCACCTGTGTGAGCTTTTAAAATCCACTACCACCAATTATCCACTTTCAACCTGAAGTGTTTAAACCTCGGACCACATTAACTGAGCTTAGCACATAGCCATGTCATTGCCGACTTCCTGATGTGAGGAGATGCCTTGACACGGCTGAAAGAGAGTTTAGGGATGAGGCATGAGATTATCAGCTTCTCCTCCTGACAGCTTCAAACAAAGGAGCCTTTTAGCCACCTGGTTTGTGTCTCCCACACCTGCATTAAGATTGGGAGGCGAACCTTTGTACTGCTGCCTTGATCCTATTATTTGCATGTACCTGTCCACAGTCACCCTGCATCACTTAATAGCCTTCAGAGAGACCAAAGGGAAGAAGATGCACATCTACTATTTCTCTTTCAGGTTTAATACCTTTTCTTCTCGTCTCTTTTTTTTTTTTTTTCCAAGGCTGCAAGACTTTTAGGACACTACGGCATTTATTTGTACGCTAAGAAGATTTATTTGGCGCAGGGGATGGAGGAGGGGAGGCTGTGAGAAGGCCGAAGATGCGGCTGAGGGATGAAAAGGGAGCAGAGGCCATTTTAAGGGTTTCCAGCTGGGCTGCAGAGAGCAAAGCCCAGCGCCCGCTCCTGGCAACCGGGCAGATGTTTGACTGTGGGTATCCTCTGCTCCCTACTTAGGTCCCTGAGACCGTGTCCATCCCCTGCAAAGAGCCACTGGCAGCTCTCCCCACCGGCACCTTCACATCCAGACAGTGAGGGATGTCTGCACTTGAGGTGCTTGACCTGCGTTCCAGGAACCTGCTCCCCTTTTCAGCCTCGGTGCTGGGGTGCGACCTCGCTCCTCCCCAAGAAATGGCACTACTCTCTTACCCCCATGGGCTCAAATGCCCTGAGAAGTCAGCTCCAAGGCCAGATTTAGCCTGGGTGTTGAGTTCAGGGTGTGCCCCACTTCCATCTCCCTCCGCCTGCCGGTGAAATTAGCTTCGTCTTCTCTGTCCCGAAGCCGAAGGAATGTCTAGATTTTAAATTAAATTCACATTCTCTTTCCCATGCTCGCAGAATTAGCCAGAAGGACAGGACATTATTAACCTTCTGGATCCAGCCATAGCTGACAAGGTGTCTATGCAAGGGGAGATTTCAGCTGTAGCCTGTGTATATTCATTGCTGCATTTCGGCCTCAGCCGGCTACTTGACTCATCGATGTAACCGAGTAAGGTAGAAATATTAGGGTTGCATTCATATTCCAGGCCTGGTTTAAATCACTAGCATTGTGGAAAGCTCTGGATAGGTCCAAAAATTAATACTAAAAAAAAAAAAAATTAAAAAAGGAGGGAAGAAAAGAGTTTTCTGGTTCTAGTTTTTCACATTTTCTTTTCCCCTCTGAAAAGTGAAACCCTCCAGCTGCCCAGCATTGCACAATGGCCCAAATGCTGCGAGTTCCAGTCTTAATCCCAGCCTGCTCCGCACGCCAGCCCCAGCAGAGCTCGGCAACGTGCCCCATGGCCACCGCGCTCCCCCAAGCCCTTCCCTTTCCAAAACGTCAGCTCCTCCTGGAGTCAACAGCAAGTGACTTCTCCCCATCACCAAACCGTGTATTCGGCCTGTGAAAGTTGCCCAAGAAACACAGGAGGAGGACAAAGGACAGCGGGAGCTCCCTTGGCCTTCCTGTGATTTGTGCTGCCGCAGGAAGCAATGTGAGTGTGAATCTCCAGGTTTCGGTCGTGGGTTGTACTTCTTTCCATTACGGTCAAAGGAGGGCTGCCAGGGATCCACCAATGTGCCAGGTGGGATGAAACTAGGCCCTGAGTGTCTTTCCTGGTTCCCAGCTGGATAAACCCTTCGTTCTCCTGCTGTCCCCACAGAGAGGACACTACCTGGGGTGCTCCGCTCAACTTGCAAAATCCCTTCAATCATGGCTGCAGGTGCCCAGCAGCCAGGGAAAGCCATTGAGATCCAGGTCAATAAGACCTGGATAAAGACCTGACAAAATAATTGTCACTGTTGTTGTCATTAATATTATTAGTATTACCAAATCGGTGGCAAAGCCCAAGCTCTCCCAACATCAGCATTGCCTACATCTAGCACCATGGAGCAAAACTTCACGAGGCCTCTGGGTCTCTCTAGCAGGGACTGATGGGAACAAGCAGGCATCATACATTATGACCATGTGCCAGGTGATGAATGCAATGAATTGGCCAAGAACTGCCCCAAGAAGGACGCTGATCCTCAGCAAGTACTGCTCTACCAAGTGCCGTCCCCTAGCGCAGAGCAAAGTCTCGACCAAAAGTCAATAGCGCCAGAGGGAAAGGATGGGCTGTGGTTAAAGATATGTCCTGAGCCATCCAAGAGGGATGGATTCAGTTCTCCTATTTGGCTTAGTTTTCCCGTGATCATGACGTCAAACAAATCACTTCATCTTTTGCCACCTCAGCGCCCCATCTGTTGAAGTGTATTTATAGTATCCTTCTTTTTTCTCTCACCCTTTGTCTTTTTTGTTCTGGTCGTGAAGTCTTCTGAGTAAGGTTGTCTCTTACTGCACAAGGTCCATCAGAAGAGGGCTCTGACCTGAGCTGCTGCTGCTGGAGTACAAATGTTAACTAGATGGTGATGCAGTGCCTACCATGTTTATGACGCTGGTTGAGAAATCTGCATTGCTATCCGTGGAAAATTTTGGTTTGAGTGAAAACGTTGAGTGGTTTGTTTGGAAAAGGGGAACTCTGAGCACGGGTTCCATTTTTCCCAGAAAACAAAATCTCTGAAGGAAGTTTACAAAACCCAGAAATTCTTGTGAAATCGAAAAGCATTCAACAATCAGCCCTACAAAGTAAAACAAAAGACAATATCGTCTGTCCCACGGGTGGGTTTCCTTCCTCCCCGCAATTCGCTGGAAACCCTTTTCTGTCGCCCAGCCTTGGTCAGGGCTCTCATTCCAGAGGAATCGCTTCTGCGCTTGTGTGTCGAGCGAAAATCTGTTTCCAATAGGCGGTAAAAGGTCTCTGCTCATCGTACTCCTGTTTCACAAAAAGCACTCCCAGCTCCTCGCAGCGGCACACTGGCAGCCTCTCACAGGGCGTTTCGCATTCATCCGGCCATCTGCGGAGATGTGCTGGGTCTGGGAGCCTCAGAGTTGGCCCAAGACCTGGCTTGTGGAAAGGATCCGTGCTTCAACCGTCTTCTCTGCCCATCTGGACCCATCTGGACGTCTCTACCCTCAGCTTCCCCTCTCCTGCTATTGCAGGGATCTGTTGAGGGAGAAGATGGACAAATCAAGTGGTTTCACCTTGCTTTGCCTCTCGACTCATTTGAGGAGTTTCCCACCAAAGCATCCAGCAGCTCCTTGGGAAGGGCTAATTTCTTCCCGCATTTTTAAACCCAAAATTCAGAAGAAAACTGCAGTGCGCAAATTAATACCTTGAAGCCTGTAGGTGGCAAACCAGTTCGGGAACCACCAGCCGATCTGTCTTCAGTTTAGCTGCAGGACAAGGTTCCACCTTTCTCTAAGTGCAGGAGGTGGTTTTGTGCAGAAAATACCCCACCCGTAGGTTTTTCCCCATCACAAACGAGGCTACGGTCTTACCTGCAAACCGTGTTGCCCCTGAGTCAAGGAGCACACCAAGGACTTGTGCTGGAGATGATGTCCTGTTGTCACCAAGAGGTAGCCCTTTAGGAGCGATGGGGGAGATCCAGAGTGCTCTCTCCTCCCAATTCCCGCCCCATTGCCCCCAGGGTGTGCTGCCCACACCGTCACCCTGCCCTAACCGTACCTCCAGGTCTGTCCACCAGGCAAGGCCTCGTTTGCCAGTATTCGGGAGCTCGTTAATCACTCGGAGTTGTACGATTCCTCAAGCGGAACTGAAGGCTGGGCAAAAAAAGCATCTATTTGTTCCATCTCTCCATCCTCAGGAAGCCAGAGCATCACCAGAGGAGGTCAGGGCGGATTCCCAGAAATGTGACCCATCCTCTCAGCAATGTGAGTATAATTCAGAGCGTGCCGCGGGCTTGCCGGCACCTCTGGAGCTTGCTGTCATGACTTCACGAAGCGCTGCACTCCCCCAGGAAGAGCAATTCAAAGAGGAGGAGTCCGGTGGTGCCTCCGCTGCCCTCAGACAGCAGGGGCTCGTGATTGTGTAATGTTTACATGACCACAGAGCTCACCATGGCTACGTAGACCTCGGGAACAACAGCTCCAGCCCATGTGCTCCGAGGAGAGCAGCCCTCTTCCCCTTGAGCCAGAGGAGCCTGTACTTGCCTGGGCAAGTAGCTGCTTTGTGTCTCAGGGAAAGCCAACCACACACCCTTGTGTTGGTATTCTCCATCTCAGAGCTACAATACACTTCCAAACGGGTTGTTGGAACAAATGGGGTTTCTTGTCCTTGTCCTTGCTACAGTGTGTGCCGTGTAGCCCCCAGATCCCTCACTCGCACCTCAGATGTGTTTTGGGAACGTACTAGGGTGCGCACGTTCTCCGAACTGCTTGCTTCACAGCGTCGCCAGCAGCGAGCAGAGGCGCAGGGAGGGGACCTGCCGATCCGCTCACACGCAAATGGCAGGTGGAAAAGGTGCAGGCACTCTGAAGAGCGTTGTAAAGAATCGGTGAAATCACAGTGTCAGGGTGGGCTCTAAACAACAACCGTATGGGGTCCTTGCTCAGCTCCAGAGTCCCGACTGATCTTGGCACAGTCACGTCATTCCTCGTGCCTCATGGTGCGGATCCATTAATAGACTTCCCTCATCTGCCTGTTGACCTTCATTTGCTCCCTCCTCATCCTCTGAGTTCATCTCTTTGCACTCAACCTTCTCTGGTTTCTCTCACTAAGGTGGGACAACTGTGATCTAGGAATGCTCCAGGATGGACACTGTCATCCTGCGTACAGTCCACAATCTTCGAGACATCATATGGACTCCCAGCTGAGGATCTGGATGGCAGAGGAGGATAGGTAGAGGCTTTGTGAAGGATGAGCAGGTGCTGAAGCATTTGTGGTGCACAAGGACTGGAGGAAGCCTGGAGAGGCTTGGTCCCTTGCAGACCTAAATGGCAACTTCTTAAGCCTGTTCTTCCAATTTTTCATGCACTTCTTGATCACATCCTCATTGCCTGCCACCCTAGTCCCAATATTTCAATGTATTATTCCCATTGGAAATGTGGAAAGGTGGCCATACGCGAATATGGTGGCATGAAGGAATAACTAGCGGAAGGTGTTGAACCTGCCAAGTAAACGCTGAGGGCAGGTTTCCTGATTGCCCAAGCAGACCAAGCTCTACATCCTGCCATGTTTGGGCAGCTACTGGGCTGGCAGCCTGTTCTGGTGCCTGGCCAGCTCCGCTTTCCAGCCAGGAAAGGGCAGTACTGTATCCTCTTTCCCAGCTAGAGAATGACTGGTGTTCACACCACACAACAACCTCCTGATTGATTCTGTTCCCGTGGAGATGATGGGCTTGACTTGATGCAGAACAACTTCTGATAGCAAATATGGGAGGTGGGATGTGTTGGCCAGCTGGAGATTGTTTTCTTTGATTTGTCTGTTGTTGGTTTTTATGGAGATTTTTCCGAAAGTGTTTAGTGCTGGTACCTTTTTGAGCTCTGAATTTGTGTGAATATATCTCTTGGTGAAAAAAACCTTCCCAGCCTATGTCTTCTGGGAAAAAAAAGCCCCTGAGACAGTCCCTGGGGACCATTATGGGGACAAGTTGTACACACTGCCATTTAGACACCCTTTTTTTCTGGTTTCCCTAAACTCAAAAACTCACTGAACCTTCTTCTTTGTCATGGGGCATCTTTTTTATCATGATTTTTCTTCTGAAAGCGGTTTGGTCTTTTTAGGCTGTCCCAGTCCCTCAGATCTGAAGGTCCAGTAATCTTCCTGATGGACCATGCTGCAAGCACCCTTGACAGCCTTTCCCTCCTCTCCCAGGGTGGCTTTTTCCTTGTGTCCTCTCAGATGGCTCTCTAGCAGCAGGCATTCATCTGCTCCCACTGCTTGGCCAGTCTTCTAGGGATCCTTATGGCAGAGGAGCAAAACACTACTGCAGCTGGTTTTTGCAAAGCTCTGCCAGACCTGGAAGGTTCTTCCAGTCTTTGCAAGCCACAGGCCATGAAAGGTGATATTGAACTCTGGTGCGAGACCTAACACAGGTGGTGATGGAGATGTGTGGCCATTTCCCTTCTTCCAGGTAAACCCAGGGCATGGTTTGGAGAGAAAAGGTGCCATGCAAAGGATTTGGAGGTGTTTTCAGTGGCTGAAAACCATGCAGGTGAAGCCCTTCTCAGGGTAAGGACTAGAAGTGAAGTTCAGGAAAAATAAAGGCTTGTCTACATGGCTTTCCCATGAGGCTGGGGTTCATCCGGTACCGTTATTTCCACGATGGGGCTGAACAGCTTGCTGGTTGAGACAGCTTAAATCAGTGCCTCCAGTAAAAAAGACTCTCCCTAGAAGAGGACTCCTTGGGATGACTCTGTTCAAAGGCGGTGGGATTTTGCACGCTTTAAATGCCCAAACTACGCTGATAAAGAATCACACACCGGGAGTCGCAGTCGCGGAGATCCTTGAGTACTGATACGGGATGGTCCTTCGGGTTAGACTCTTTGCCTGGTATTTAGGGCAGGAAAACAAGGAGGAAAAACACACCAGAAAAAAAGAATTGAAAAAAAAAAAGCCACAGGGACAATGCACCACCCACATGGAGAGCTCCAGATGTTCCCATCACCAGCCCAGCAGCCACCAGTCTATTAGACACTCATTAGCAAGTGTAGACACTGGCAGCAGCAAATCTGGGGGCCTCCAGTCTGCAAAACTGCCCCTTTTTATTCCCTCCCCAGCCCTTTCTTTGAAGATCCCTCAGCCTCCTGCTGACATACATCTTGTGGAGATGCCTCAAGTGAGAAGTTCCTCAGCACCACCCGATGCAGTGAGGGTATAGCCTCTGAGGATGGATGGTATCCAAATGTTTGGCAGAAATTCCAACTTTCCTTACTTTTAGGCGTATCTGTGGCTTTTTGATACTGTAAACAACTGACATAGGCATGGAAGAACAGTGTATCTGAAACAGTTTATACAAAAGGATTCCATCTGTCAGTCTGTTTACAGCTCACATGTGAAAAAGGCAGAAATCTTTGAAAGGAAAACCCTGCGGGGAAAAACATTTATATATATATATATATACACCAAATACATATATATGGGATATGCTACAAATAATTGTTGAAATGGAACAGTATCAGTAGAGGTGTTTTCTTTTTCCTCTTCAATGCAGTATTCTCCTTTTTTTTTTTTTGTCTCTGGTGTAAATTTAATTTTCCCAGTTTGCTTTCTAACTTATTCAAAACAGCACAAAAAAAAAAAAAAAAAAA
>VWZK01002510.1:336863-351331 GCA_013396935.1 Baryphthengus martii | reverse complement strand
TTTTTTTGTGTTTTTTTTTTTTTTTTTTCTTTTTTTTTTTTTTTTTTTTTTGCAAACCGCTTTCCAGTTTAAAAGTTGTCCTAAAGCTTCTTGAAACTGTGCATTAGATCATGGTGTTGCAGTGAAGAAGAAATACTGCTATTAGACCCTTGAGAATAACCTTGAAACCCAGCCGCTGTGTTATCTAGGAGGGGATTTTAGAAATTGCTGTGAGAGCTTTAACTTCTGCTTGGACAGCCACCAAGGAAAGCCAGAAATGATCCAGGTTTCATGTCTTTTCCCAGGGGGAGAAAAAAAAAAAATCCTGTGTAATTATCCACCTCACTCCTAAACGCCAAAGGGCAGAACCCTGGAGACAAGCGTGGTAAAGACCTGATTTTGTAATGCTTGTGCCGAGCTGAAACAAACCCAGATAATGTACAAGCTCGTGCGTAGGTGTCACATTGGTTAGAGGTACAAGCAGCCAGGGGTGTTTTTAGCCTTGTTGTTCTGGACCCAATCCTATGGGTGCAGGCTGCCTGGATGAGCGTTAAAACTCTTTGGTGCTCAGCAAGGATGAGAAATTTATCCCCAGCTGAGAGGACCCCTGTGCTGCCCGTGGTAGACATGTGTTGAGGACCGAGGCCCTGGATAAATCACTGAGGGGGACAGTTCAGACATGGTTCAGAGATCAGACATGGGTTTTCCACCTCTGGAGCACATAATGGTCCCCCTGACAGAACAATTAGTGGGATCCCAAGCAAGCTTTTGAGGCTGTGAGAAGAAGGTCTTCTCCCAGAGACACCACCAAGGGCAGGCAGCATCAGCAGCACTCCATGAGCGTTATGTTGATCCAACAACCAGCAAGTGTCCCATTGGAGGCTCCCCTTGACCTCCTGGCCTTGGTGGTTTGGCTGCTGCTGGAAGCACCAAGGAAACTCAGACTGCAGCACACCTCAGGTCCTACTCGAATGGCCGGGGCTGCATTTTGCTGTTTGTTTTTAGGAGCCCCGTGGACGAAGCAAGATGGCAAACAGCACAAATACTGACATGTGGCAACCGTTTGTTTTAATTGCATGGGTTGAAATCAAGGTTTTCTGTTGCCCCGACAGCAAGGGGAGGAAGCGGGGGATGTTTTTCTGGGCATACCAAAGGCCCAGCCAGCCTTGGGAGGTGAAGGAGCAACACCAGCTTGACCAAACATGTGCTCCTCATATTCCTCTACCATGAAACAGCTCTTTTTAGTTGTGTCTTGGCAAAGTTCCGAGCCTGAAATCCTGGTACGATCACATCCCAATTCAGTGAAACTCAACGGGACCGTATTCTGCCCGTATGTCTCCCATGGAGCAGCAACAGGTGTGAAGCAGTAACCCAACTGTGCCCACTCTTCTGGAGATGTCATCAGGTCTTGGAGACCCTCTTTCTGCTCCATATTTGCGCAGTACGTAGCAGAGGGCAGTCCCGAAGAACAGGAGAAATAATAAACACATCGAAGTTTCTAATGGACGGTTGTTGCTTGCATGTTGTAGGATCAGGGGACGGTTTGTTTGGAGCTGGTGTTGGCTGTAATTTTTCCCAAGAGATTTGCCCAAACTGAGAAGAAAATGGTCACCTTTTTGGAATGTGGTGTTTTCCAAATCACTTCCTATCTCCTTACTCGAAGCTGTGTGTGACCAAAACTGTTCAGTTGCTAAGAGACAAGGAAAAAATTGAAGATGCTGATTGTTTAACATCTAAAAAAAAAAAAAAAAGAAATAAAGGGGAAAAAAAGCCAAAAAAAGCGCCATAAACAGTTTTGGAAAAGTGTTGCTAATAATCATGTCCCCATTGTTTGCCAACCTTTGGCCTATTCTATATCCTACTAAGAGCTATGTTGAAATAATATGACAGAATCTCCAAGACCAGGGATATTTCTTAAAGGAAAAAGGTACATCTCAGAAATGCTACTGTTGCCTATTTTTCTCTTTCTGCTTTGGGAGATGCCATCTCAGTCTTACAGGCTCTGAGACCAGCATTTCCATGATGCGAGCAGCCAAAAGTAGGAACTGGAATTTAAACTCTTTAACTGATATTTGCTGGAGAGGTGAAAAAATGTTTTTACCAGAGAGAACTTTCCTGGGTAGAGCTACTAGAACAAGTTCAGTGAGAAGTCTACCCTGACACTACCTGTGCTGCCAGATGTGGATCCCAAATAAGGTCTCTGCTGAGAGGCAGCTGTGCTCCCATCCCCAAGGAGAACTGGCCTGTGTCACCACATCTGGACACTTGCTGGGTCAAATGGGTGCCTTTTTCCTCCAAAGAACTTCTGTTCATCAATACACTGGACTTTCCTGAGCCGACGCGGAGCTTTGAAACATGATTTGGCATGAAGCAAAAACAACGGATAGAGGTGGGAGGTTGGCAAGACAGAACCCCGACAATTCCCAGTGAAATGGGGGACACAATGCCCAGAGCAAAAGAAGTCACAGAACCCCTCATCTAGGCCACGCTGGGATGTCACACCAGTGGTGACTATCTGCCAGATAACGCTATGGAGCAGGCCAGGCAAAGCAGAGAGAGGAAGGTTGTTTCTTTTCCCTGTGGTTTAGAAACATAGGATTTTACAGCATGGGGCAGCCTTGATCAAAAGTAGATGAAAATGCAGGCAAATCCAAATTGCATTGTTTGCTCTCATCCTGGTGCGCACTCGTAGGATCATAGCGTAGTTTAGGTTGGAAGGGACCTTAAAATTAATCTCGCTCCAGCCCCCCTGCCACGGGTAGGGACACCTCCCGCTAGACCAAGTTGCCAAAAGTCCCATCCAACCTGACCCTGAACGCTTCCAGGGTGGAGTCATCATCCCATAAAGCTGTAGGTATGTCAGTGGGACACAGGAGTCAGGAGTGTAGGATCCCTTTTGAATCAACACTTCAGTTGATGGGCAATTCAGATCTGAAATAATCATCTGTGCTGTGCTGGTTAGGAAGGGAAAATTAGTATGACCAACCTGGCCGTGCTGACGCATCCTCCGTCTTTGCGTCAGTGAAAGCACAAGCCACCTGGCCGGTAGACTTGACATCAGCAGTCCTCACAGTTTTCCAGCAGTGACACCATTTCTCGTTTCCCTTCCAAGTCCCCCATTCCACTCCTGGTTGCAAGCCAGGTGACAAGCTCTTGAAGGTCCATGAGTCACCCAACACTGCTTGGGGACAACCCTTGGGCTCTCCTAGGACAAGGGACAGGTTGTACCCTGTGATGGCTCTACAAGGATGGAGAACACGGAGGGCAAGCATAGAGTGGGAGCACCAAGGGGATGCAGAATGCAGGCAGGAGCTCAGAGCCTTCAAATTTCCCTGCATCGTCAGCACCCCTTCCCTCCTGGTCGCGGAGCGGCTTTGCCGTCCTGGCTGGGGATGGCCGGACACACGCACGCCTTAGCGAACTCGACAAACACAGCCGGCCGGGGTGCATTACATCAGCGCTGGGTGGGGTGGCCCGGCCGAAACGGCCTCCAGACAGCGCAGGACGTGAACCGCTCCGCCGCCGCGCTCCACTCAGGGCTTTGCATCCAGAGATCGCACACAGACAGCCCTCGCGCTGAAACCCCCCTCCCTCCTGCTCTCTTTTCTTTTAACCTCTTGCTTCTAAAGTGGTTTCTAAAATAAGCCCCGGTTAGCAGCAGCTGCGAAAGCCGTTCGCTGTCAGAATTGGCCCCTGTGCAGGCGGCCTGGATCCTGCAGGCGCTTGTTTTGCATTTTAAGCCTAAACATTTTTTTTTTTTAATTTTTTTTTTTTCCTCCCCGTGTTTGCACTTCAGCTCTTAGTTTTTAATAGTCCTTGTCATGATGGAAAGTGCCAAACTCCAGCTGTTCTTCCCAAACCTCTGGGAGAGGCCTGGTTACATCTAGTTCTCATAAATCTTGAATCCAGTTCTAGCAAGTCTTTAAGCCTGACCACTACGCTGCCCAGGCAGTCCGTGATTGAAAACAGGAGGAGAGGAAGAAAAGAGGAAAAGGGGAAATAAAGAAAATACTGTGCACACTTGTAGGCTCTTTCAGGAGGAGTCTCCAAGAGGCACAACGTGTAAGTCACACAGAGATGAGGGTCAGGGTGTTCTGTACAGTTCCTGTCTCGCCTTATAAACAGCTTGTGGCATCAGAGAGAGGGTTGGTGGAAAGGGATTGCTTGGGAAAACAGAGGGAGGATTCACCTGGCTTGCGCAAGAAAGGACTACGAGAATGTTCTTGTGTCAGGACTTTGACAATCTATATAACTGGGATATGAAGATCCTCAATGGGACAAACCAGTCTGAGCTCCACATGTCTGATTTATGCCTGTTGTGGATTTGGCCTCCGTGGTTGCAAAAGAGCGAAGGAGAAAAAGGAAAGAAAGGAAATGCAAAAATACCCACTGCTTTAGAAATCTGTGCTCGTTAGTGCAAGTACCTGCCTGCCCCAGCGCTTGGTAAGGAGTGGAGGAGAGTTTAACCACCATGTTAGCAACTCTGAGCTGGGTTCTGGCTTGAGGGACAGCTCCATGGTGAGCAATGGTGGGTTGGCCCATGCAGTCCAGGCATCTGACGTGTTCAGCGTTGGGTTGGAGTCACCAGACCTGCTGTACTCAATGCTTCAAAACTCATGGTGTTATACAAGGTGGATCCTCTACACAGCCACTAGCTACTCCTGGGGTCAGACTTTTATATTGTTCCCACGAAGACTGGGAAAATATCCCAAACACTAGGGGTTCAGCAGTTGGGAAAAGTGAAATGTGTTTCCATACAGATGAGAAAGCCATGCCTTGGCCCAGAAATCACAACCATGAGGTGCCTAGGAGTATCTTGGGGAAGATTGCTACCTGAGCCAGGCGGAGGCTTGGATTCATGTGAGCACATGGGAAATGATGGATGGAGTCGTTCCACAGGCAGCGTCTTTCGGTTATGGGTGTTAACCTCTGACCTTTCCAACAATAGCACCAGGAACACCAGGGCCACCTTGAGTACCAAAGACCTCCTGTTCTCTGCAAGTAAATGAAGCTTTCAAAAGTTTGGTCGTGCTTCCACCAGCCAAGCTCCCACAGGAGACTGGGAAACCCCTCTGTCTTACTGTAAAGACAAGTCTGGAATCACTTCCTTGTGGATTACGAACAGCAAAAGGCTCCTCTTCAGTTTGAAGAAGGAACTTGTTAAATTTGTGGGTGGGATTGTGTTTTACAATCACAACGTGGCACCCTGGGGAGCTATTCCCAGACCTCTGCAGATGTGTCAAGAGGCAAGAGACAATAAAAATGGTGCTGTTTGTCCTATCCTCCCCATGACTTGGAAGAGAAAACAGGAACTCTACATTTCTTAATTGGGAATAGGATAGAAAATAGCAAATGACCACATCAGCAGATATAATGTCCAGGGCAGCACTATATATATTTGCATTCCTACAGTGGGAAGTATTGATACCTTGGCCAAATTCTTCTTCTTCATCATCATCATCATCATCATCATCGTCATCGTCATCGTCATCGTCATCAATCATCATCATCAATCATCATCATCATCATTCATGCAAACTTTTTGTCATTTGCATCCATGTGGGAGGCTTTGGGAATGACCACAGAGAGAACCACAAGATAAAAAGGTATAAGAAGCTGCACACCACCCCCCTCGACTTTCACTTAGTTCCTAGACAGAAATCCCTTCCAACAAATAACAGTGAGATTAGCCAGTAGCATGGAAACAGGCACGTGTTTGGAGCATGGAAACCAATAACTCGGGGGAAATGTGGAAGTCAAGGGCCACATGATGGATGGATGGGCTACGGCTTTTTAAGTATATGCATTTCAAGGGAGCATAAATGTTTGTTTCTCCAAGTGCAGCTTAACCTCATCTGACTCTAGGGGCGTCTTTTCATTGACTTCAGAGACTGTTGGATGGGGCCTATCAGAAGCACAAGTTTCCATGGGTAAGCCATGCACTTAAGCAGCTACATATTTAAATACTTAGATGAGCCTCCTTCTTGGATTTCCCAACATCTGTGCTTCCTCGCTTTGGAAGCCATCCCCCTCTTGGATCTGGACACTCAGAGTGTGCGGAAATGAATGGGAGCAGCTAAGGACAAAATTGCTGCTGTGAAGCAGGGCTCTCCGTAGAGATGCGAGAGTGCCGCAGCCGACGAGCGCTTCTCCGAGGGCCGCAACCAGCCATCGTGGCATTATTGCCACGTTAATTGGGGCATCTCTCTTCAGAGCAGGGTGAAATTGGTAGGAGGGAAATGGTGGAAGCCCACGGGATGAGACAGGATGATTTTCTTTTTTCTTTCTTGTTGTCCATAGCCTGTCTCAGGACCATCTTGCCCCCAGAGCCCCGATGGCAGAGTGGGGCAGCCAGACTCGTGCCAACATAGGCTGAGCAGCAAGGACAGTTTTGCTGCGTGTCTCTTTTATTACCACAGACACATACCCAGTGCTGTTATAAAGCTTAACTCCTCTTATTTCCCAATATTGAATCGCAGCAAGGAAACAGATTTCCCTTTGCTTAAGACAGGTAGTATTACACTAGGGAGTGTTAATGGCTTAAGCAAAGATTTTTCCACCTACAGGCAAGTGACTGATAGTTTAGCCATCTGCTGCATAAAACCGGTGCTTAAATCCCAGCTTTAATGGGTCACATCACCTGTGGTTTCAAAATGACTCCACATTTTCCCTCAAAGTAAGACACAAAATAATGAAAATTAGTCCTTGGAAAGGAAACGAATTTCCTTCAGTTCAACAAACAACTGGGAGCCCATCACTTTTTCAAGTTAAATTGTCTTGAGTGATTTTGTCGTAGGTCAGGAGGAGGTCAGACAAGTTAGGCTTGGTCTTTTTCCTGCGTTGTCGTCTCTCAGCGGGAGGAGGAAGTGTACCTCAGCAGGTGTCATAAACACCAATTTCCCAAAATTTCATAATCATTTAGATCTAATTACAAGACACACATGGTTTTTCACTTTCCCTGGGAAGACTTTGGGGAGTGTCCGCCACTAAACTGAAAAAAAAAAAGGAGTTTGCACTGATTTCGCCGCATTGGGTGGGTTTGCATTTTTAATCCAGGAAATTCAGTTTAATTCCAGAAATTGATTTTAACAGGCTGCATTGTAGACTCCAGGTCACTCAATTAACTTCCTGCAGCAGCATCTCAGAGACAGAGAGGGGGGAATGACTCACGCACTTTGTTTCAGTGTGTCCATCAGGAAAAAAAACACCAATAAACTCGGTTTGGGACGCTGAGTGACCGCTTGTGCCACTGCCTCCATCTCTGCCTCTGTGATAGAAATTCCCTTCCTCGGTAGGAATTTGACCCAGAGCTAAAAGGCTGAGAGAAACCTCAAAGGTGCCAAATTTATGTTCTCACTTCATTTTAAGAAAATGAAGCAAGTCAAAAAAAAAAAACCCCAAAAAACCCCCGTGAAATCTGTCTGCTCTGTAGATCACCAAAAGCACCGTGAGTGACGGTGGCATTTTAGCAGCAGGTATCTCACAGGAGCCTCCTCACGACCTTACCTGAGCTCTTTATGGCTTTCATGGGTGACTAAGATTAGGTCACTTACTTAGGAATCCCATTTTAAGTATTGACTGGCAATGTTTGTCTCTCTTCACTCCACTCTCCAGAGCTGCAGCACCATGGTAGTGGCATCGCTCCCTCTGAAGGTGCTGAGATGCTTGTCATGGTGGACTTCCATGGTCACCCTCTGCCCTTCAACCTAAGGGGACACTCCTTGCAGCCCTTGGGTGGGTGCTGTTATCTAAGACTTTTCTCACTAATAAACAGGAATTTGCCTTAATGGAGTGGCACAGGACAGGGCCACCTGAGGTTAGGCTATACCATGATTTACTTCATCTCTGGCTGGCCCTTCAGAGGGAGCTGAGCCACCGCAGAGAGGAAACGTTGCTAATATGGATGCTACAGTTATCCTTAGCTTTTTGTCCTTGCTGGTCATTAAATTATCCCACAGGCCTTTACAGACAGTGCTGCTGTAGCCACAGCTCTATTAATAAACCTTCTGCAGCAGCAAATCCCCTGCCTGACTGCAGACTGTCAGTACCTCCTCTGATTTATTCTCCATTTACCTGCCATTTGCTTCGTGGATAAAATGAAGCGGCCACTTGTTTTACTCCCTTCATGACCCCTCCGTGACAGCGGTGACAGACTCCAAAGAGAAGGTGCTGAGGCCCCCCGTGGTTTGCGGTTGAGACTGTTTGCCAGGAAAAAAATAGTCCTCATACAGAGATGTCCAAATGCAAAATACCCAGAGAAGGGTCTAATGAGGGAGATGAAACCATTGGTCGCTTCTGGTGGAGTATTCCAGTGGGTCCTCATGAAAATGTCCATCTCCTCTCATTCTGAGAAAGGGGTCACAGCTCTTGGCCCCATACCATGCTGTGGCCATCAGCCTCACAGATGTAGAAGCCATAGGAGCCATGGGACAGACACGCTCTGGAGGCAGTAGAGTGCTACTTAATGCCACTCCCGTGGTGGGGAAGTGTTGGGGGAGCAGGCAGGGCTGGAGGCAGTGGGGTAGGTGAAGATCCACAGCTGATGGATTAACCCCACAAGTTGGATGCCAGGGAACAAGACCAACATGTCAAGGAGAGGGGGCTTAGTTGTCCTACCAAAGTACCATGGCTCCCAAGGGCTCTGCAGTGGCTGTTGAGCATGAGAAGCTGGAGTCAACATCTCATTCCCTACCTGTATCCATGGGCAGCCTGGAATGGTGGAAGCAGCTTATTCCAGCTCCTCTTTAAAGACTGCAGTTCACAAACCAACATTGTCACAAACATGGCCGTCACCACCACGAACCGGGGCAAGACTGCTGCAAGCATGGCCAGCACTGCCATGAACGTGGTCAACAGCTCCACAGGCATGGCCTGCCGTAGGCAGACAGATGCCAGGACAACTCTTGGCCCCAGACATCTGCAGCTGGCTCTCCAGGGCAGTGGTGGAAGATGACAGAGGCGCTCATTAAAGGACTGTGGAAAGTTAAAGAGAATTTACAGGGGGGAGGGTGCTGGCCAGGAGGTGACTCTAGCACAAAGCACCAGCCATGTGTCCTGGGGCGCCACGCTTCAGAAGCAGAACTGGACAATCAGGAGGCAGCTTTAGGGTCCTGTCCTTATTAAGGCCGAATGGCCCCACTTTCTTCAGTTCATAACTGACTTGTTCTGTGGTGGGGGAAAGTTTAACAGCCCGTCTTGGCCCAGACGACACTTAAATTCATTTTCTGGACTCTAGAGGGATTGTGGTTGGCCTATATCAGCCCTGAACACACTTTGATTCATTTTATTTCCTGGACTCCTGGGGGATCCTTTTTTGGCCTGTTTTGGCCCCAAGGCCTCTTTGATTCACTTATTTCCTAGACTCCCAAGGGAGTGTGGTTGGCCGGTTTTGGCCCTGTCTCACTGTCACTTTTCCATGCTGGTATGCAATGCCTCTGCACGCTTTAGATTTCTTCACTACTTGTACTTTCGCTGTAGGCCAAGCCTGGATGCATTTTGCAATATTTTGGGAAAGATAAATACACTTGATCTGTCTTTGCTTATTCACCTTGCTAGGATTTTTCTGCAGCCTTTCACTCCCTTGTCTGTCCCACTATCGCCACATGGCAAGAGGGATATGGCCGCAGTATGGTCAGTCCCTTGCTGGAGAAGGGATGTTCACTGTGGGATTTGCAGTAGGGAGCACCTCCAGAGAGGAAGGGAAGGAACCAAAGAGGCCAAAGGTGGGGAAGAGCTACCACCCACATGGCTACTGTCTCCATCAAAGGTGCCCAGGATGGGCTCGGGAATGGCTCTGCCACCATCTCCTGGGTGACCTGGTATTGAACAATCATTCCTCTAGACCTTTGGGCCTAGAGGCTGTCATGGCTGGTAGCCCCTGCTCAGCACACATCTAAAGTGAGAACATAAAGCATTACCCACCAGCCTTTGTTACCTTATACAATATCATATATGATATTGTATATCTATATATATATGTGTATATATATCATTATATGATGGTGATCATAGGCTCTACAATAACACTTTACTCCTGGAATTTCAAAGGAATTTGTCAGAATACGGATAAGCTTGTCTCCCATTAATGCCCTGAAATGCACGATTGCCTGGGGCAGAGTCCCAGTCCAGAGCACACATGAGAATAAAATCTCACTTTCAGTAATGAGAATATCGCACTAGACCTGCAACAACACACCCATTTTCTTTCTTTTATAATTCACAAATATCTCCACAGTGCAAACTCATTCCGTATCCCAACAGAACCGCATTGCTTTCCATATAGACTGTCAGGAGATAAATGTTTCAGCACAGAATTAATTGTTTGCGGAGCTTGCTCATTTACCGCACAACTCCTTTTTATCAAGACCTAGTTTCAGTGCCTAAGCGAGGAAGAAATTCAATAAATTCAAGAGCCTGTTAATAGTGTGAGGAGAAGGCAGCTCTTCACTGCGTGAGCAAGTTTCATTGTCCAATTGTCCCAGGAAATTTAAAACAGAATGTGTTTTTGACAGCTTCGTTAATGTGACTTTTTTTCCCTTGCCAGAAATTCAAGCATAATTGAGACATAGTGTTGAACTTCAAATGTTTCCCCGAGACTTGAATAGAGAACTTGATGAAGCATGTAATATGGCATAACCTCCCAATTATTCACACGTTTAGATAACTATAATCACACAACTCCTATCGCAGCAAGGAGGTTATTCTAGGCAGATATTGGCAGGGGCTAATGGACAGCATATTGCAAGGGCAAGGAAGGAAACATTAATCAGAATTTGGTAGCAAAGTCATCAATCATAGCTTAACAAAGCTGTCACTCACCGCTGCGGTCCCAGGACCTCTATCAACTTAAGAGCTCGACTCAGCAAACTCCCAGAACAGAACGACTCGAAGAAGTGATGCATTGTTGGAGTGCGACTGTCCCCAGGACACCCGGCCTTTGGCAGAGTGGTCTCTCTGACAAGAGAATTCATCACCAGAATTTGTAGAAATTGGGGCGTGTAGTTTTCAAATAACATCTCTTTTTATTACTGCTATTTGATGCTTTCTCGCTCTGAGTTTGAGAAATGCAACTGCGTTCTGCTAGTGGAAATTATTCTAGCCTGGAGCTTTTCTTACTGCTTGCTGAGGCACCCGTTGCAAATTGTGACAAGTAAAGAGAGAAGAAATGCATAATGGGAGCAGATGAGAGGCTGTGATTATTGCCATTTAGTGGGTCTAATAGACCTCATCTGAGATGCAGTGTCTAGATTTGAGTTCCCAGTGCTGATAAACCCGACTGAGTTTAGCAGATAGCCACCAAGATGGGCTGGACCTACAGAGGGATCAGGTCTTGTTCGGCCTGGGAAGAGAAGGTTCATAAGGGGATTTAATACCAGCCAAGAATTTGGAGCGTGAAACCTTGAAGGTTTTCTAGGTATGACTGGAAAAGCTCTGAACAAACTGATGTGACTTCAGTGCTCACCCTGTTGAAGCTACAGACCTGCTGAGTCCCTCCCGACTTGAACAGTTCTGTAGTTCTGTGGCTGAAGGGAAAATACATAGAAGGCTGCCACGAAAAGGAAGGAAGTGCTCTGTTCTCCATGTTTTCAGGGGATGGAACACAGGGCAGGTGTTCAAACAACAGCAAGGGTGACTAAAGTTTGGGATCAGGATACCCAATTCCCTTGCCCAAGAGCTGGCTGGGAAGTTGCACCGTGTCCTATGTTCATGGGCTCCAGAGCATCTGGGAGTGCTGCTGCCTTTGTCCAGGTAGCTTTCCCGGTTTCTTCAGAGAAGTCACTCATCCTGACTTAAAGCCAGTCAGCACAAGTCCTGACATTGCTCCTGGACAAGGGCTGCTGTCCTCAGAGAGGATGTTTGTGCCTCATCCTTTGAGACAAAACATGTTGTGTACACTCCACACACCTTCTTACCTCTAATCACCTGCTCTTCTGCTTATGGATCCTGCCTCTTGCACTGTTTTACCTTGGTCAACTCTTATTTGTCACACGTGCCCAGTTTTGTACCTGTCATACCCTGAATTTCAGTTGGAAGAGGGTACCTCTGTAGAGATTCTCCTCGAGGGCACAGCTGCAAACCAGTACAAGAGTGGAGCTTTTCTTTCATTCTCCAGAGCTGGCTTGAATCTGCAGCTCTTCTGTGTACAAAAGGGCGGGAGGTGAGAGGTCTTTGAGTGCCTGAGGAACAGAAGAGCCGCAGCAAATGAGTTCCTGAAGACTCAAACTTTCTGTGCCTTCCTCTTATCGTCCTGTGTTGGCAAAGAGGCCGTTTTTTTGACAACACTGGAACACATGAAAACCTTGATCCACCCAACATATTATGCTGAAAAACTTCGTGCTTTGGGTGCATAAAGTTTTCCACATAAACAGGTGGGAGTCTGGCATGGCCGATACGATTTGAGGCCAGTCCGTGGTGTTTTTTAACACTGCATGGAAAACTTTGGGTGCTGGCTGTCTTGTGAGGAGTCAAGTGAGTCATTATTTTCATTGGCTTTCTTCTGACCAGGGTGTCCCTAAGAGGTTTGTACCTCCCGAGCCACCTACCTCCCCCTCGTTCCTCTGGCAGCGCTGCAAGGCACCAAAACTTCCTCCTGGTGCTGCTGTGCAAGGACAACAAGTCCCTGGGGGCGTGGGAGGGTGTCACTCCAGCAGTGCCAGTTTCCTCTAGATGCACTTCCAGGAGCAGAAAATTTGCCATCATGATTGGTTTTCTCTGTCATTAAATTGTCAAGATAGGATGTTACCTTTTTTCTTAGAAATTGGGGCCCTCGGTGATACCTGAGTCACTGGAAGAGAGAAAACCGTGAGCATAGTAGGTCTGTATCTTCTCTAGCTGGGCTGAAGGGTGGCTTTGTAGAAGTGAGACATCACTGCTGACATGTGGTGTGGAGCAAAAAACCCCGTGGGGGTTTAGTCATATCCTGCCCTAACCGTGGCTCTAGTGTGCTTCAGGGTCCTCCCCACTAAGGGAAAGTAAAAGAAAAATCTCCTGAGAGGAAACTTAACATGAATCACTTGGTTTCAAGATGAACCTGCACACTTTCTTTACTCTCTAGAGAGAGAGAGCGTGGGGTGGAAGAGTGTAAAGAAAGCATGGGGTGGAAGAGTGTAAAGACCATACTGCTGGGGCTACAGGGACACGAGCGTTGATCTGGGCTCAGGCACATCTGTAACTGGGCTGCCCCCAATGCCTACAAAATCGGTGGGCAGGAACAGTGAACCGTAGGTGTTGGGCTGTCTGCTTCTACCTTTGCATATTGTGGAGGCTTCGTCAGGTGGACCTACACAACAGACTCATTCATCTCCTCCTTGCATTTTGTTGAGTGGATGTCTCAGGCACCAAGTGACCTTCTATCATTTTGAACACAAGTATGATCACAGAATCACACAATGGTGGGGGCTGGAAGGCACTTGCGGAGATTATCTCATCCAATGCCCCTGCTAAAGCAGGGTCACCCAGAGCAGGGGACCCAGCAGCGCAGTGTCCGGGCGCCTTTGGAATCTCTCCAGGGAAGGAGACTCCCCAAGCTCTCTGGGCAGCCTGGGCCAGGCTCCGACCCCCTCCCACCAAAGAAGTTGCTCCTCCTGCTCCCAGGGAACCTCCTGGGTTGCAGTTGGTGCCCGGTGTCCCTTGTCCTGTCACTGGGCACCCCTGAGCAGAGTCTGCCCTCATCCTTTTGACTCCTACCCTTTACATGTCTATGAAGATTGAGTATAATCTTTTTGTTCATTTTGTCCAAGAGCCTTGAAAAACTGGACGTGAATCAATAAAGACAAGCAGATTCTTCAGCGCGTGATCTACAACTGTGCAAACATGGGGAACAGCCACAAGCCGAGTAAAGTCACCAGTGCACACATCCTATCACGACATGCAAATAGGAACAAGGTCTGTAAGCCAGGCAGGTCTCCTGGGCTCCCCCCAGCACTGCAGTACTGGCTGGGCTTTGGGTCCAGGGAAGATAAGAGGCTCCGGAGAGAAGCAACAAGGGAATGAGATATATCACCCACAGAGAAGGGTTGAAGGATCTTGGGCTATTTGTGAGTCCAAGTGCCTAAATCTCTTGCTGGGGCTGCAGTGAGTGGTTTGACTATGGCCCAAAACCTACTCTGTGCTGCGGTTGGACGGGTGCTGGCAGGATGCCGGCTGGATGTGGAGCTGCCCTGGTGGCGTGGAGCCAAGAGGCACTCAGCGTGCCCGGAGAGGGACATAGCACAAATACAGGCTGGGTGGAGGAAGGATTGAAATCGGTCTTGAGGAGAAGGACTCGGGGGTGTCGGTCAATGAAAAACTGAACATGAGCCAGCAATGTTCACTTGCAGCCCAGCAGGCCAATCACATCATTGGCTACATCAAAAGAAGTCTGACCAGTAGGTCGAGGGAGGTGATTTTCCTCTTCTCTTCTGCTCTCGTGAGACCCCACCTGGAGCCCTGGGTACAATTCTGGAGCCCCCAACACAAGAAAGACGTTGAACTATTGGAATGGGTCCAGA
>VWZK01002510.1:256717-336463 GCA_013396935.1 Baryphthengus martii | reverse complement strand
TCTAGTCGGAGGTGGCCCTGCCTGTGGCAGGGGGGTTGGAACTGGATGATCTTGAAAGTCCCTTCCAACCTTAACCATTCTGTGAATCTATGAACCTATGACATGGTGAAGGCTTCTCAGCTTAAGACTTGCCAGCTTGTGTGGCCAGCAACATCCAAGGGAGGGACCTGGATATGATCCCATTCGGTCTTCTTGAACCTCCCCAGACCAAAGGGCCAGATACTGCCGACAGCCAGGTCAAGTAGGGACAGCTTTTACCGTCAGCCAAAGCTCCTCCTTACACCTTCTTGTGTGGAAATGAGAGGTTTTGACTGCTCTCCCACCACACCCACAAGGGGAAGGGAGGAGACAGGGTGGAGAGTCGTTATTTTAGTCATTAGCTGATGGGGAATTTACCAAGCAAGACTGAGCTCAAAATCCCACGGCTTTCTAGCTGTAGAAGTAGCCAGGGTGAGGAAAATGGCACATACTCCAGGACTATGACAGAGAGGAGAAAACCCTCTGCTTTGGTGATGCTGCCAGGATGAGCTCCCATGCACCGTTCACAGACTGAATTCTCACTTTACGACACCTCCGACCTCCATGGACTTCTTTGGGTTTTTTTCATCACCTACAGGCCATGGTTACAGCCTCTCTCTACAGCTACTGGACCAAACCCAGGTGTCCTATGGAAAGAAACCAAACCTGGGCAGGAGGCTGCATCACAAGTTCAGTGGTGCAGAAGGAGACTGCTTGCAAAGGCGTGCTTGGGATGACTCCCTCCATTGCCACAAACCAACATTAGACCTTCTTAGCTAATTTCTAAGCTTGGAAACCATGGTCACACTTACTTTTTCTTACATGGGGCCAAAAAAATCTTCCATCCCAATTTTTTTTATTTCATACTTTACAGATGATGGCTCGGGAAAGCCATTTTGCTCATCTGGTGGCAGACTAAGAGCATGTCCCATCCAACTGGCAGCATGAGCCGCTAGTGCTCACCTTTCCTTCTGTTTGTTGATATATCCCAGAGAAGTCACATGAATGGTTCCCATACTGTTATTGTTCCAGGGCTCATGATGGAGTATAACATTACTTGAAAACTGGACTGTTTATTTAAACAGAGAGGGTCTCATCAGGGTCACAACCTGACATCTCGTTTCCCACCCGCTGGACGGTGCTGTGGGGAGACCAGAGGCTTGTGTTTGGGATGCTTTCATATCCAACACAGTAGGCAGAGAGAGAGAGCTGAGTTGGGGGAACTTACTTTGAAAGAACAAAATCAAGTCAAGCCATGCTTCTTGCGCCAGGCCCATCTTGGGAAAATGTCTCCTGATGGTGCAAGTTGAAGAACAAGGCACTTAGAAGGAGAAAGTGAATGTGAAAAGCTTTTAAAGCCCTTCCACAGCTGCTGTAAAAAGCCCTGGGGCAGCTTTCTAGCCAGCACAGACTGATCTAGAAACTTGAATGTCATGTGTACGAGCTGATTTATCTTAAAGGTGGGTCTGCCCCATCTCCTGGCCCCAGCATTAAATCATAGAATCGTAGAATGGCTTGAGTTGGAAGGGACCTTCAAAATCATCTAGTTCCAACCCCTCTGTCATGAGCAGGGACGCTTCTCCTTTCCAGAACACCCTCAGAGGCAGCCCTGAGCCATGCAAGACAGAAAAAAAGGAGGCAGGACATCTTGCATGGCAAAGCAGAGCGTTTGTCCTTGGAAACAGAGGGGGAAGATTCATAAGGGTGGTCCCCTTGTTACAGCACAGGGTTCTGTGTTCCAGTGAGAGAGCTGCTCCTTGAGTGACCCTGCTGCTGCATCTAACCCCATAACTGCGCCCTGCCAAACTCCCATGTGTGTGGAAGACCTCCCAAGAGACACCACGATGGAGGACGTGGGATGTCCAAGAGAAGGGAACGCTCATCGGCAGGTGGCCAAGGGTCAGACCTCAAGAGCAGGCTGTTATTTGGGGCTCTGTCCTGGATGTGCTTGGTGACCTTGAACGTGACTCCTGATCCTTGTCTCTCCCTTCACCCCTTCCTCTGCCGTGGATGTTTTTGGAGCAGCCTTTCTCTCGCTGGCTGTTTACACAGTGACTTGTGTAACTGGATGATGGTTGTAGCTCAGGGCTTTCAGTCCCATGCGGAAGTCGGTAGTAATCGAGCGCAGCCAGTGATGTGACAGAAACCAAACAGGAGTGTGAAAAAAAAGAGGGATGCCTGTTCAAAGGGAAGAAGGAAAAGCCTACTGATTTCCTCGTCATGATGAAATTTGTCCCGGATTTGCTTTACCGTAGAGGAAAAGCAGGGAGCGATGACCTACTGGCTGAGGTTGCGTTACGGGCTCACGTAACGAGGGGAGAACGCGCTGCTTGGTGTGTGTCTGGATTTAACAAGCAAATAAGGCAAAGATTTCTTTAAAGATACCAAGCCCAAGCGCACCACAGCTGGGAAGCACACATGAGCAATAGCTTTCACATGCTAACAAATAAAAGATCCTTGCAAAACAGATGCTGAGGTTTGTGGGGCTGGCAGGGGCTCGCTGCTGGCAGGGAGTTAACTCGCAGAAAACGGAAAGGTTCGGAGAGGGAAGAGTATCTAGAGACTGTTTGTTCATAAACACAGCTGAGGGCCAGCAACCTGCTTTATACCCTGCCCGAGCTGCACCGCCGCAGTCACTCCTTGCAGGGTTTCTGCAAGAGAGAAGGCAGATATGCAGCTCTTCTGCAGCCCACGCTCTAGAGAAATAATTAAACAGTTTTTCTTAACCTCTTGAACTCTTCATTTATTATTGCCATCCATTATGTCTACCTTCTCAAATAGCAGGATCCTGAAAGCCAGCTCCAGGGGTCAAGGGTTTATTGTTTAATGGAGATAGAACATTCTGTAAATTGCACAAAGTCACAATGTTTAGAAGAGAAGCTTCTGGTGTACTGAATCTTTTCAATTTAACAAACAGTGAGCTTTGACATATGTTCTTCCTCCATAGCAGGAAATTTGGGATAAGTGCAGTACTGGCATGGACATGTTACCAAATCCTTCCTGTAAACCAAATGACATCTGCATTCAAATAAAAACATTCCTTGCACCAAATACCAGGAAATACTAAAAGTATCACTATTCTTCTAAGGTCATGCTAAAATGAAGTTTTTGGCTTTTAGAACACAAAGTAAGTTTGTACAGGGCCAAGACGTTTTGTTCAACACACATTTGCTGTTACAAATCCCGAGAGACGTCCTTCTGGGTCAAATATGTGCATGTGTCTGTAGAATTTTGCAAGCATTTAATCTTCTTCATATGAAAAAAGAATAAATATTTTAGGAGCGTGGACTTACATTAACAAATAGTGCTGTTGCCTTTGTTTTTACTAGTGCTCTGCTTTTCAAAGGCAGAAAAAAGGATTTGCTTAAAACAAAGCAAACATCCTCAAAATGCAGCATGCCAAAATAATCAAGGGAATAAATACCTGGGATTTACAAAATATGAATATTCTTCGGTAAATAAACCCAAGCAAGAGCAGGCGGGGAGAGAATTCTGCTGTAGTGATGAGGAGGGAGTGCGGAGTGTAAACGCTTTCATCTCATAGATGGCAAATCAGGAACATTTAAAGAAAATAAATGTATGCAGAGCAGATTCTTCCTTCTCATTTGACTTTTAGGGGATTTTACTGCTGATAGTTAAGGCCACATAAAATCTTTCGAGTATTATGCCAGCGGATGAAAAACTGCAACGGCAGAAACAACTTCCCGTGGATAATTAGCATAAATATCTGCTTAAAGCTGCGCAATTTGTTCACTGTACGGGATGTACTTCAGCAGTTTTATGAGCTAAAAGACACGGGGAATGTTTTGAATGACTTGCGTTTGAAACAGCGCAGGCAGATACCAGGCACTTTTCAAAAGTGCCACGCAAAAAAAGTCTGCTCCGAGTGAATGAGCGTCCGTTCCCACCGAGCTCGGGGCCAGACATCCCGGACACCTCCCCGCAGCTTCCCGCTCGAAGGAATATTTTCATTTACTGGGAGGACTGGAGGATCCAGACACTGAAAATGGAAAAGAAAGAAGAGAAGAGGGAAAAAATGAAAATAGAGGGAAAAAAAAGAATAAAAATCAGTGCTTTCCAATGCGCACTTTCCAAAATCGTGACCTTTTCCAAAAGGTTGTTTGAAAAAAAGATAATTTCTTTCAGCAGACACCATGTTTAAATGAGCATGGCTTGAGGAAGCCATGTGGGAGGGTGGTACTGGCTCAGGAACGGATCCAGCGGGGCTCCCCATGCGTATGTCACTCCCACCTCCAGCACCAGAAAAGGCTTTCTTTAGGCTTCCTTGGTGCATCCCTCTCCCCCAGAAGCTGGGAATTGTATGATCTGTGTTTCCAAAGTCATGTCATCTCTAACCCTCCCAGTTCCTGCTAAGGCAGAGGGATTGGGAGGAACAGAAGGACCACATGGGAACGACATGAAGGGGAGGCGGTGGATGATCCCATAAACCTAATGCAATCCAAGCTCTGGAAAAGAGCCTAAAAAGAACCTGATAAAATTATGGGTGGAAGACAACCCAGCCTTACAGCCCACAGGAGGATAGTACAGCTGAAAACACACAGATATTCAGGCTTTAATGGAGATCCCAACCCACTAAGAAGGTTGCTCATTTCAGTCACGTTCCCCACTTGGCCTTGAACTTGTCTGTGACGCTCCCAGGTTCAACCACACCTTCCGTGAGTGATACCCCTGCCCCAGGGTGCCCCAGGCAGGGCGCAAACATCTCAACAGCAACTAAAGAGAGCTGAAGCAATCAGAAATGCATATACCCTGGTCTTCTACAGCATGCACTGAGTGACACTGGCCCCAAAACTCATCAGGAGCTTTATATCGTCTCGATACCTGTGCACATCTGAGCTGTAATCCCTGTGGTCTCCATGCTGGACCCTACAACAAGACCTGAGAGGGGTGAACTGCGTGTGCATAAATGGAAAATAATCACTTCTGTTCTCAAGATTGTATTTTTTCTTCTATCTTTAATTTATTTTTAAAATTTTTTGTTGCGATCCAAGCAGTGGAAGGGGAAACTGGAAAGAGCCTCTATTACCTGCTAGAAATGCCCAGTGTAGGATGTGCAACTGCTCCGCTCTGGTGCGTGACTTGGACTATTGCTCTTCTGAAGACAATTCATAAGGAGACAGGTGGACACCTTTGGGGTGAGATCAAAATCCAGCCAAGTGGGGAATCCCCTAGGAAAGGTCTGATCAGGTCAGCAGTGGCTGCTCAGCTGATGGGAAGTCCCCTTGGTGCCCTAGTCTACCCGGACACTCCAGGGATCCCAACACCTTGCTGGTTTCACTCCGTTTGTTATCCCAACAAAAGTATCCTGCAACTTGGATGCAGCAAATTGCTGCCTGGGTTGGCCCCACACAGTTGCCCATGTGCTTCAGCCTCAATAGAGCAGCTCCACCAGCAGCATCTTGCAGGGAAACCCCCCATCCAGGTTGCAATCTTGAGGTACCACTGCGGAGTTAAACCCCAGCGCTGGGATGCAGTTTGCTTTCCAAGCGAGAGTTTGGAGCTGCTATTCAGATCTTATATATAGAAAAATGTGGGAAAAGAACTAGATCCATTTCAGGGTTTGTATTTTTGTTGGCAGGATATCTGGTATCATTATGGAGAGCAAACCGAGGGTTTTTCTTTTTTTAAAAAATAAAAATTATTTTTTTTTTAAAGTATGCATTTTCTTGCCAAAAATGTATAGAAGAAGTGGGATCTGATGGAGGGAATTTGTGGGTGAGAAGCCTGAGGGAGCAGCAAAATGATTTCATTGCCATATCCTTCATGTGCACAGATGTGTGAGTCCCAGGACTGGAAGAACTCCAGAGGTCTTCTCCTCCACCCTCCTACCCTATGGCAGAACCAGCTTGACCTGGTGATGGAGACACCACATACTCCCCAGGTAGTCCCATCCTGACTTCGTTACCATCCTTGTTAGAATGTTCCTTGGGTTTACTGGATGATACATCCAGGATTGGATTGTGTGCAAATCCATTGTGTGGATTTTCCTGCCGACAGCTGATGTAGGGAACAGATTATTCCCTCCCTTTGCTGCCGTGTACAACCCCAGGCACCTAAATAGCATCACAGAGAACTCCTGAAGGATTTGCAGAGCAAGCCAGGTAGATTTACCTGCACACTTTGAACACGTGACATTGGGTGTGATTCATTTTGAGGACTAATTTTTGCAGTAATCTGCTATTTAATACATTTGCAGCAGACTAGGGGATGCCAGCCAACAGCACATTTAAGGACAGAACCCTAGCAGACGATTTGACACGCGTAGTCCGGCAAATATATTTGCGTGTCACAATTTAAAAGCCTGCAGGACATCTGCTCTGTCATGGCAAGGCTCTTGCAGATGGGTCGGTGAATGACAGGGATCGAAAACCACAACGATCAGGAGAAAATACCACCCGCCCTTTTCTACTCCTTAAGAATTAGCAAAAGCACCACCAAAATCCTGGACCACAGACTTAAAAAGCAGACGGGGAACCTTGGGGAAAACCCAGCCGGCCTCCCGGCAACAGGGACTCGTCATGTGTTGCCCACTAAGCTGTCAAGTTAAGGACTTGTCCTGCTATCGCTCAGTCCTCAGAAGGTCAACGACTGGCTTTGCTTATCGCCCAGAGGCACTTTACTCTCGTTAATTGGCACCCCTGGTGACAAGGCGGATTGATGGCCTTTCCTGGCGAGCCCAGGAAGGACACAAAGCTCGCCCTCACCCTCCCCTACCCATCTTTTACAGTGTTTCCCATGGAAATAGGAGAGACGTGGGGAAGGACTCGCTTATGAGGAATGGATGGGTGTAATGTCACTAATGTCAAGGCAGCCTACATTAGGAGGAGGGTAGAAGAGCAGCCTTGAACTTGTCTGTTCATGTGTCCATTCCTGAAGGATGCTTTGCTTCCTGGAGATGGGCCGTGTGGCCTTGTCCTGGCCCTGTAATGCTGTGACAGGGGTGAAGCAGCACCAGGATGGTATTTATTCCCTTTAGATAGCATGTTCCTCACTTCAAGGTGGCTCAAGTGCCTCCGCGTAGTACTTCCCTGTGGAGCACAGATGGGTTGAGGTGGCCTCTAAAGTGATTGACATCATAGCTCCAGGTCTGATACCTTTTTCGTACAGCATGAAGAAATACTGGGACCAGAAGAAGACATCAAAGCAACATCTCCGAGCCTGCCTTTCCCACTTGCATCTCCTGTTGTACTGAAGGACAGGCTCCTCTGGACACTTTGCTTCTCCAGAGAATGCCTCTGTCTATTGGTGATCGTTGAA
Organism: Baryphthengus martii; assembly: GCA_013396935.1. NCBI lineage: Eukaryota > Metazoa > Chordata > Aves > Coraciiformes > Momotidae > Baryphthengus > Baryphthengus martii. The sequence continues at coordinate 329,167 of VWZK01002510.1, read as the reverse complement.
GAGGACCAGATGCTACCTTTTAGCTCCCTATTGGCTCTGATCTCCTTTCTTCTTTGATCCCAACCCCATTTAAAAGAAACCCCGTATTTAACTCCTCTTGGGTGGTCCTCGGGGAAGGCTCAAATATTTCTAACCTCTTTTTGCCTTCTCAAGGCTCATGCCTGGTGGCATATTCCTGCATGGTAGCAGGAAAGCAAATCATGATCCCTCCCATGGCTGGGAGAAGGTTTCTGAAGTGGGGATTTGATAAGAGCCTTGCTATACCATCACTCCATCAATTCAAACAACCTAAAGCATTCTTCTTCACCCTTGAAGAGCCAAACTTCTCATTTCTGCCTGAAGCTCACCCTTGTTTTTACAACATCTCTACTTTTCCATTCTCAAAACCAGTTGTTTGTTAGGTAGGTCTGGTGGGGGGTGGGAGGGGTGTAACTTATACCCACTTGCCAAGAGCCCTTCAGACCTGGAGGGGCTCCTGGAGAAATCCCACGTGCATTTACCTCTTGTGTGCTCATCCTTGCTTGCACAGCCACCACTTTGTGTGTGAACTCTGATGGCCCAAGCTCACAGCACACACATGGTCTTAGTGACCAGGATCCACCATCTGCGTTGGCGAATTGCCGCAAAGCCAAAGACAAACTCTTACTTTAAGCAAACAGAAATGTTCAGGACATACCAGACTTCATGTTGGAAATCAGAGCCATATTCTTCAAAACTCTGGCCCTTTGTTCAGACGCCCTTTGGAGACCTCCCGCAAATACCTCACTTGGACTTCCAGATGCTAGAAATTAATTTTATTTTTTAATTCTGTGCCACAAATCCTTAATTTTGGAATGTGCACGTTTCCTGTGCGGTCCCTGGCTCCTAGAGACTACAAATACATGTGAAATTGCAACAGACGTTGATAACAAAAGTTTGAGGGCAAACCAACAGCTTTTCAAAGCCTTCTCTAGATAATTTATCCTGGACTGGCGAGTAGCCACGCACTCAATGGTGGGGAAGGAGGCTGCTTTTGATTTAGTTGATGTTTAGGTGTGAATGAGAAGGAGAGATATGCGATTAATCATTGGAAGCAGGGAGATGGTATTATTTTGATTCATACTTGACAAGTTTTCTAGGAATGCTGAACTCGAGTCGAAATGCATGGCGGACCCAGCTGTTCAAACAGTGTGATTAATTAAACTGATTCCATGTGAAAAACAACACTGACTCTCGCTCTCAAATTGCAAATCATTTTCAATATATTGGGGCAGGGCCAGCCGAGTTTTATTAATTGCTTTGGAGGTGATGAATCAGGGTTGTCTACAGAGACCCACACAAGCGCGCATTCCTGAGAACATACGTGATGATGGACTAGTTTTCACGGCCGCTCGGATCGGCAAGGGTCGCTTTCCCGGAGATGCTGCCGTTTGCACGCAAGGCGGGGATGAAACCCTCCGACGAGCGTTTCTCTTCCCAACCCAGCGCCGAGACGCTTGCGAAAATCGCGAGGCGCGCAGACGGAGCCGGCACTCGCGTTTCGACCGGCGCTAATAATAAAACCTCCTCTCCCCACATACGTATGCGGCTCGTTCACCTGCCAAACCACGGCTCTCTCAAAATATCAGCAAACTGAGAGCGAGCCTTGCACTGTATGATTTGCCCAAGACCACACAGGAAGCCTGTGGCCGAGCTGGAAATTGAGCCCAAGGCTCCCAGCTCCGGGATTGGGTCTTGGCCACGGGCTTGGGGCCATCCTGGGACCCTTCCCCGTGCGGTATTGAGCCAATGCAAGCAGGGAGAAAAAAACACCTTGCCTGCACGTATTTAAACCCAGTTTGGTGGTGGGGTGTCCTTGCGGCAGGTGCTCGGTGGGGCTTGCACACCCCGAGGTGAGCGTGCCGAGGACTCGGGCCCATGAAAAGGTCCAGCAAAACTCTGCCCTGCAGTGGAGGCTTTTGATTTCTGTTTTCTCCTCCAGCTTGTCTGTTTGACTCATGCTGCTGACAGTGAGAGGGATATTTGATACGTGCTGAGGGGGCAGATGTTGAGCACGGCGGAGCGGCGCTTGCAGGAGGCAAGGCTGCTTCTCAGGTGTAAACTGTCTGATGGTCATAAAATGGCTTACGGGGTGGGGGTTGAAGAGAAAGAAAGAGATTAATCTCCCTAACGCTCACAGATGTGGAAAAATACCCTTGAAACAGCTCTACTGGATGTTTGTCACCACCGCCGCCAGCGGAGGGAGAGTGACAGCCCAGCAGCAAGTGTGCAGACACATTTCAACTCAACCAAATCCCGCAGGACACCTTGCAATACCAGGCAGTGACCCCGTGCTAACTGGTTTCAAATGTAATGTTTGAAATACCTTGCAAATGCACATCTGAGCCAAGATTTCCACCCTGAGCCTGGTGGGGAGGCTCTGAAAGCTTATTGCAAGCACCTGTCTGGTCTTCAGAAGCATTGATCTCCTACTGAGGTCAACAAGAGGAATTAGAGAGGCTGGTGGTTGCCGGTCTTTCTGCAAAACCATGATCACAATTCCAACGTTCGCTACCCAGGGAGCCCTGTTCTGACCCCTCGTGTTTGATCCCAGCGGGAGAAGTCATGTGCATTGAGAAGTGTCCCAGAAACCTCGTGTCGGTGGAGCCCATGTGGCTTCAACCAGCCTTCCGGAGGGGCTCAGCAGCAATCTAGCTCTGGGAAAATACTGCTTTGTCCACCCTTTTCAGACCTTAAAGGCTGCTATTTCTCCAGAACAGCTGAGTGATAGTTGAATAATGTTTGCCCTCTTTTCCCTCTCTCTGCAAGGAACGGGAGTCTCTACGGACCCATTTATATTGCTGTCTCAACTGAAGTTAATAGGAATATTCCCCTTCTTCTCCACAGGGGCCACATTTTTTTTTCCCCTGGGAGCTCTGTAGGACCATTTACTAATTTCACAGACATCTCAGCAATTCCCCCTTGTCAACCTGAGCTCCTTAGAAATGGAGAATGTGATCTCCGCTCTGTCTCCGGGTGATGTGACGCCCTTGCGTTCATGCTCGTGCTGCTCCAAACAACACATTTTCTGAGCACACTGTGTTTGTCTGAAAATACACCAGGAGGGCTGCCCAATTTGGAAATGACTTGAATTACAAAAAAAGCACAGCTGTCTTTAACAGCTCTCGAAGCTCATGCGACTAGTCTGCAATTTATTGACTAGGATTAGATGCTTATTGTCTATGACACTTTAAATACCATTACATTGAAGTTTATACAAGAAAGTCCAAGTTTTCAAACTGGAATCTTAGCAATAACAGCTGGACCATTTGTTTATGTGATAGACAGAAAAGAATGACTTCTGTAATCTGTGTATTTGGCTGCAGGATTTTCTACGACATGGGGAGACAGAAACCTACCCCATCCCTAACTGAGGATTGTTAGACAGAGCCGAACACCACCGGCTAATTTGTCCCTGATGTTAAGACTGCAGCCAAAGCTGGGGTTGAGTCCTTCCCTCATCCCCTCACACCTGACAGAGAAGCACTTGAAACCCTCTAGCCCACCTCTGACAGTCAGGGCTAAGTCTCCTGTCTCTCTCCCTCAGGCTGCTCACATTCCGCGTTTTGTTTCTAGCATGAAAGACTTTGTTTTAAATCATAATAGTAACCAGGCTGTAATCACATTATAGCACACATGGAGAACTCGCAAGAAGTCATGTGCTTTGGATTTGACATTCTGATTTATGGTCGTGCGCTCCAGTTACACAGCTGCAATCTCATTTTCGACAAAGATGTTTTCTATTTTTCTATTACTTTGCTTCACCCTGTCTTTATGTCGAAGAAAATGAAAGCCACCAGGTGAAACCAGCACAAGAGGACAAATGTTTGCATGTTCTGGATCAAAACCACGATCAAATATTTTATGCTCTGCTTTCATAAACAACTTGCTATGGACACATGTGGAGGGGGTGTAGATTCTTCATTTTGAAGTTCAAAAAAAAAATAAAAAAAATTCCAGCCTTTTATTTATTCAGAAACTGGATCAGCCTATGAAATTCACATCCCAGCCACTTGATCGCGGTGACTTCACCGAAGAGGGAAGAGGCTTGCGGAATTACTCCTTAGACATTTGAACGGGCTCTTTGCTTGCCGGGACCCATCGCTGCTCGTTGTTCGCTCCGTCGAGCAAATTTTACTCCTGAGCAAAGCCCAGCGGAGGTGACAAAGTCTTGCTCTGCTCAGTTAAGAGCAGATTGCAGTCATTAGCCCTCCCCTCTGTCAGTAACCCGTTCGTTTTGCATTCCTATGAAGAGTAGCAGCATTCCAGCTTAATTAAAAAAGGGAGCACTTTTGCAGTAAATGGCATTAATGTTGGAAAGGGGCCAGAGCTTATGTTTTGCATGAACCTCTCTTGTCTTTAGTAAAGTAAAGAAAAGAAAATGTCATCAACATTCTTTTCACGATTTAAACGCCGATGATCTATCTTTAGGGCTGGTGAGCATTACATAGAGCACGAAACCACCGCTGCGTCCCTTACCAGGGGTAAATTGCGCGTTACGGGCTCATAAACCTTAAAGTGCAGCATAAAATTTTACTAAGACCATCATTTTCAGTATGAGTTAGGAAGGACCTAGATGGAAAATGTATTTATAGTGGTTCTAGAGCATGTGTTAAGGAGCTGAAAACACATGTGGATGGAGCCTGTGTGGGTCAGACCCTGACGACGAGTCCTCACTGCAGCAAGGCTTCGATTGTAGACTCTTTGGGACAAGCAGCTCATTTATCTCCACAATGAATAATTTTATCTCCTGTCTAAATTCTGTAGACGAGGGAATTTTTCATCTTCAGGACAGTGCAACTCCGAGTTAACAACTAAACATAAAGGTGGAGCTGGGACTCACTGGAGCTGACCACCGAAATGAAGTGTCAGGGTGTTGAAAATGCTCCATGGACACAGCTGGGCACCTTTGTGGCAATGGCCACATTTTTCTGTCTCGTGAAGGAAATCTCAGGAAATTCTGTATACATTAAGGGGACCAGAATAAAGCATGCACTATCTTTGCCTAGACCAAAGGTTTTCAACCCCCAGGGACTCAATTTAACCACAGCTTTCAGATCCTCCTGTAGGTGCGTGTATTGTTTGGAGCTGGCAGGAGGTACTGCCCTAAGCTCCAGTCTAAAAGGGTCCTCGGTGACAATTTCTGCTGCTCACAGGTTACCATCAGCAACAGACCAGCAGTAAATTGCCTCTGAGAGTAATGAGGCTGTTCAGTGTTAGACCTACTGGATAGCAAGAAAAAGACTACATCAAAAAACTTGCATTTTTTTCAGATGAAAACTACAGAGTGGAAACTTCTCCTCTGCTCCACAGAACTCTGATGAAAAAATCCAACATTTGAGAAAGGGACAGTCATTTGTTTTTCACTGGTGGCTAAATCCCAATGGTCTGGCTATGGTAATAACACTAATACCAGGTCTGTTGGTCCTGAATATCTCTCCTATACCATGCCTGAAATGGGCAGGTACAAACTGGTGTGCAAGATCAACTCTCCCTAAGCCAAGCAGAGCAGGAGACCAACCGGGACTTCTCTTTTTCCAGTCCCTATAAGGCAGTAGAATTTTAGAGAACCTCTGGGTTATCATGAGAGTTGATCTCTCAGCAGAGTAAAGAGGTCACTGGGACTCCATAGCTGTTTAAAGCAAGAAAGGATGTGCCCATCTGTGTGTGGCTCTACCTGTCCCAGTGTCAGCTCTGCTTCTGGCCCATAGACCCCCAGATGGACAGAGTAAGAGCAGAATGACTGACAAAGAAAAGCCAAGGCATTTCTGTCTCCTGCAGTCACCCTCTGTTTGTGCGGACACAGTCAAAATATATTTGACCAAGAGGTTTTCCACTGGAAAATGCTATTCTTTCTGAAATCAAGCAGGAACTTGTTCAAATGTCCATGACAGGTTTTGGTCAGGGAAAAGTCAAAACGTTGCGTTTTGATAGTACAGTTTTGATTTGTGACATTTTGGACTTTTATATCATAATACAATCCTGTTCTATTAGAGTAGATTATGTAGTTCTACATAATCAGTTATACTTAAAAGTTGATAGAATGTCTAAGTCAAAATAAATTACCTCCTGTGACACACTCTGACCAAACATCCCAATACACCCTCTTTCCACAGTCGGAATAGTGACTTTTAGCTTTTAATTCTAAATGGGAATGATTCTCATTTTACAAAACACTGGAAACCCTGGCAAAATAGAAATTCCTGCTCCTGGACAGTGTTGGATATCTGCTTGGTACTCCAGGATCATCTTTAAAACCTCATTAACTGAAGGAAGTAATTAAGGAGTGTCGTCACATCACTCACTTTCACCTGTCCATCTGTCCTGGAGACACTTGGTCAACTTCAGATAAATTTTCTTCTGATTTTGTTGTCAACTGCATGGGTGTCTTCACCTGAGCAATTCATCCCAGGTTTTTCTTTATATTGAATGGGTCAAAAAAAAAAAAAAAAGATATTTCACCTGTGATTTTCATGACCAAATGTAGGCATCTACTTTAGGGAGGAAGATGGCACCTGGACATCTTCCTCATGGCCGTCCGTATGGTCTCTGTCCCAGATTGATCTGACCTCTGTTGCCTGTGTAAGGTGGGTAGCTCAGATGCAGACCTTGATGCCCCATCAGCTGAAGTCTGCCCCTGGTGCCTTCAGTCAATACATGTCTTATTTTCTCTCTGTGATGTTTCTGGTTAGTGCCTTTGGGTAATCTCTCACCATGTGCTCCTTGGGACTGATCTAAGTCGGAGTCTCTCAGAATTACATTCATACAGCTGCAGATTAACTGGAAAGGAAAATTTGGAAGCAATTTGAAAACAATTCCCCCTCTATGGTTGGGGTTTTTTTTTTGTGTGTGATAAACCTTTCTCTTGAGAAATTAATTTCATTTGTTTTACAGTAAAACTCAGAGCACTAGTGAAGATCAAAGTTGCCTGTGTTTGATGTGGTGTGCATGAAGATACACACCTTTACCAGAAAAGTCTCCTTTCTAAAACAAAGCTCCGGAGAAAAAAAGATATCTAACATCAGTCAAGTTCTACCATTTTTCCACAAACTATGTAAACAAAATCATGAGCTGAAATGATGTTTGTAGTTCTTCATTTCACAGACAGCTGTTCAGTCATGCACTTGCTAAAGACAGGATTCCAAGGGCATGATAATTAAAAAAAAAAAAAAAAAAGTCAAACAAAAACTTCTGTGTATTTTTGAGGGGAAAAATGTTTGTGGAAAAATGGCTAAAAATAATTGCCAGGAAAATGGACCCATCCAGCCCTCGCAAAGTGGAAACATTTGGGGTATTTTGCATGAAACCATCTTCCCACTTCCTTTGCCAAGGGTCACTGCAGGTGCAGAAGGGTTTGCCTGGAAAGGGGTGACTCATGGTTCCCTCAGGGAAATGAGGAGATTCAGCCCCTTGCCCTGCAGGTGGGTGGGACGTGAGGGTTGGACCTTGTGCAGATGGTGGAACAGGAGCCCGTGAGCCCATGCCAGGCAGCTCCCCTCACCGCTTGCCACAGGCGAGGCGAAATTCGCCATGTGCCCCACGTTGTGGAGAGTGCCAAGGGTTCCCTGAGCATCTTTACCTGCTCCAATATTGTCCTAATAGGGCTTTCCCAGGTTGGATGGGGCTTTGAGCAACCTGATCTGATAGAAGGTGTCCCTGCTCTTGGCAGGGGAGTTGGACTGGATGATCTTTAAGGTCCCTTCCAACCCAAACTATTCTCTGATTCTCTGATCCTATGATTCTACAATTAGCTGCTACAAATCCTTGGAGAAAAGATGCATCTGCAATTATCAAAGCAGTGCAAGGCCAGGCTGGGAGCCAGAGATGATGTTGCACAACTAGAATAAACATTTCTTCCTGAGGCTTCACGGAGGCTCTCTGCCATGGGCAAAGGGCTTACAGAGCTGCTAAACTCCATACCTTGCAAAAAGACCCTGGAAGAGAGATTATGTTTTCACATTGTTTCCCAAATTACTTTAAATGTCAACTTAAAAGGCTTTTAAGGTTTTTATTTCAAACGGAAGTATTAACTGGAACTGCCAGGGGCAGTTAGCTTGAGAAAAGCAGTACCGTGCATCTTAAATAGGGTAGAATTTTTTATGACCCAAATTCTTCATTTATTATACACAGATGGTGAAAGCAGGCGGCTGTCCCCAGTGCCCAGCAATGAAACAGGCCTGGCCACGCTCTTCTGCAGACAAACGGTGCCTGCTCAGAGCTTTCTTAATGTAAAATGATGTTTCCCTCCTCATCCATTCTATCTAGAGGGACATGAAACGCTCACCAGGCTGAGCCTGATTTGTAGGGCTGGTGAAATCTATCCCATTCCTGCCAGGAAGGTGTAGCAGAATGGGGCATAACGCTTCTCATTGCCAAGCACAAGTGTTGGCTCTGGTTGACGTGTCCCTAGAAGGTGACCACACTCACTAGCGATGGTCCTGTTGAGCCATCTGGTTCTCTAGGTGCTCAGAAACAACCATCTGCACGTGTACCCGCATTGGTTGTGTCTGGAAGGTAGAAGTCTAAGTAAGCACCCCTTGAAACGTGTGATGAAATACTCATTCCCACATTAGCCGATCCTTCCACCATCTGCACTCATCCGTGTCAGATCTGCCCCACTTACTGGCAATCAATCATTTATACAGAAGATGCTGAAAAGCAGCGGAGAATGGCTGGTGTTGAGACCCTGAGTGTGTGCTTGTGCAGCAACAAGCACAGGAAGAGCCTTGCTCCCACAGCAAGCAGCAGAAGACGCAGGTCTTTGCATCATTCACCAACCCAACCAGCGCAAAGTCCACGTTTTATTCCTTCCTCTGGCACTGAGCCATTATGTTGCCTTTGGCAAGTTTGTCCTCCACAACCCTACGTTATCTCCTAAGCTGTGAGCTTCTGCAGGATCCATCTCTCACCACACGCAGCACAAAAAGCAACAGGGCATCAGCTGGAGCCCTCAGCCCTGGTACAAAACGCGGTAACATGAGAAGAAGAAGGTGGCCATGGAGAGATATTATCAGAAAGACTTTTATTCCTCTGTTGCATTGTCCTGGGGAAGAACCTTTGCTTCTGATGAGAAGCCAAAATGGAGAAGAGCAATCAAAGCCAGCTCCTGGGAGGGAGGAAGACTGTATTTATGGGGCTCATTCTTCTCCTTATGTTCTCACTGATGCTACCTCATCAAAAGTGGCATTCCACACGTGAACATTGTTAGAACTTTGTTTTACTCACAGGGAAAACAGGTGAACAATCCCCCCTATGCAGTGCAGCTGCTGCGTTGATGAAGCAAGTGCAGCAAGAATTATCCGATTTCAAAGCAAAAGCCATGGCTGGTTTAGGGACAGGTAAGCTATTTTTTATTGACTGAGTCAATAGTGTGAGGTCACACACGCTCCTTCCTTCCTGCCCAACAGAAGGGGGAAACCTCACAGCTGAGCTCTCTAGATATAGATACAAAAAGCCTCGGGAGCTGCAGCGTGGCACAGGAAGAGACCAGGAGAGATCAAGCATTCTCCCAGAGGCTTGGATTGTGCAGTAGAATAAAGTATTGCTGGGTGAAAATGATAGTTGGAGGTGGTCCGTGGTCTATCCTGTAAACAGGAGTCTCAGTTAAGCTGAGAGAAAACTTCTGCTTGAACGCAGATCTACTGATGCTTTTGTAACAGAGACAGTGAGCAAGGCCCACCTGAGAAACACCTTGGTGCTTGGTCATCAGCTCTGGCTGGGAGCAGTCACCAAAGCTTTAGAGAAAGGTAGAAAAAGCAAATCCAGGAGTGAGATTGCACAAGGAGTGGGAGAGGAGCTGTGGTGAGGGAATAGTGCTCATCCCTTGCAAGAGCCAGGAAGTTCCAAAGCCTGTGATTAATTTAATGTGCTGTAAATGCTTTATGACAAACATGGGCATCAGCTCTTCTTCTAATCCCCCTTGGAAATTCCAGACAGTCTGACACCCAACACATCATCCCACAAACTTTCATTTCTAGTGCCAGGAGCATGCCTACTGGTGTGACCCAAGCAGCAATGGGCTCTTCATAGAATCATTTAGGTTGGAAAAGACCTTTAAGATGATCAAGTCCAAATCGAGTCCCGAGTTTGGTGAAAGGTCCCGAGCCCCGTGTCTCTAAGTGTCAAACTTCTGATTTCCAGCCTAAGTATTTGTGACCAACATAATAGATATTTTCATGCTGATGGTCCATAGTCAGTCCAGAGTGAAGGAGTATATCCACCTCTCCCATCTTCTATGCTTCCAAACCACTGATGTCCAATTCAGGGATTGATGTTAGCTTGCACTTGACCTTGCATTTGTGTGGTCAGGTGCCTGCCACTCCACAAAACGACTTTGGCTACCTCTTTGGCAGTGCTCAGAACTGGCAACATCACCCAATGTTGTGTTACCTGCATTTTTCACTAATGCCACGTGTTCTTCAGGTGTCATGTCTTATGGCCAGTCCCCCAGAAACCAGGGAAATTTTTCTTTGACCGGTTCCTCCATTGAAAGTACAAGGGCTTTCTGGTGTAACCGGATCCCCATTCCTTTTTTATTCAAGCCCAATATTACATTGCTTAGGGTCAGATTTGGACGGTTCGTTTCCCTTGTCCAAGAAACCAGTTATCTGATGGAATATCTATGATTAGATACTGGGTTAGGGTAACGTGATCTATCTTCAACAAAACCACACGGGATTTTCTCCACCTCCCGTGCTCCCACTCCCCCCTCGCATCAAACTCTGCTCTCAGACCCTCCATAAAAATGAGGTCAGCTAATGGGCATGCAGTAGCCAGGAGCGTCCTGCCCTCCTTACCTCACTCGTGTGAATTTAGGCACTCCTTTTTCCTTCTCCATTCCCAGGACAGTGGCCCCCACTTGACAGATTCATTATCCTTCCTTGCTACTGGAGCTGCTGGTGATTTTAATATGTGGGTTTAATGTGCAATGTTACCCGTCCACTCGAACACCAGTTATTACTGGGTTCAGTGCGGGGGTAAGCAGGCAAAATTCTCCAGCCTGCATTATACAGGTCACAGTAGATGATCTAATGATCCCTTTGGCCTTAAGGACTGCAAATGTTAAAAGCATTATATGGCACATCCTTAAAAAAGCTGGATATTTTTGGCACTGTCCCCTTTCTCACTGTGATCTTATCAGCCCTCACAAGCTGAACGCTGTGGAAATTTATTGGTTACTCAACATGAATGGAGGGCAACAAGAAGTGCTCTGGGGAGTGTTGTGGATGATTCATATGTGGGAAACCTTTCTCCCCAAGCAGTACTCAACCATATCTGCTTGGGATGGAGGAGAGGAGGAGCGCCGTGCAAAGACGCCAGGAGCCAAGCTCAAAATTAAAAAAAAGGAGGTATTTCCCCCCGCAGTGGGTCATGGACCAGTGCAAATCTTTGCCAATGGGGAACTGCGGGTGTGAAAAGTTTACCTGGGATCCAAGGGGATTGAACAGGTACTTGGAGGAGCAATCCAGCAGGATCGTTCAATAGATGGGTCACGTCAAGCTAAGGAAATTCTCCAAGCTGGAGGGAGGGGGATTTTGGGGACAAACACCGTATAAACTTCTCCTATGGTGTCTTTTTCCTGTTGGATACAGAAGCTGGATTAGATAGACCTGGTTCAGAACTTATGTAGGGTGCTGCTTAAAATGCTGCCTTGGACCTGAGGTGGAAACCCAGGGCCTCCTCAACTGCATTCCCACTGAAAGTCCTATACCTTTCTACAGAAGATGAAGGTCTGTTCATTTACCAGCACATAAATATGCAGGAATTCTTCTGAAACTGTTGGACTTACCTTTCCAGGGCATCCACTGCTGGGCAGAGAAGATGCCCATTATATAACTTCATTGCTAACACCAGCAAAGGGAGTCAGAAATAGGAGTTGTTTTCCCCAAAGAAAGTCAATAAACAATTTTTGCAGGTATATTTTTATTTTGCCAAGTTCAAATTGGAGGAGGAGGGCAGAAAACAGTGTAGTTTTCATCAAAAGAGGTCTTTCCCAGTGTTTGATTTCCAGCAAGTACAGTTCAATTTAAACAAATTTTGAAAATAGCTTTGCTTTTCGGGAAGCAGAAAAGCAAAAAAAATAAGTAAAAATAGTTGGTTTGGATTTTATTTTTTTTTTATTTCGCTAGCTCTACTGATCTAATTCCAGGATGGATAATTGTATTCTGACTGATTATTGTAGGACTGGAGCTCCAGTCGGGTAGAACATTCTTTTTATTGGAAAGCCTTATGTGATGCTGGTTTCCATTAAGGAGGCAACCCCGAGAAGACTGCGCTGCACTCTCCACTTTTCTTGCCTTGCTCTGCAAGAGAAACATTTCCCAAAATCCACTGAGACTTGTACAGAGGAATGTTTTAGTATTGTTTTTAAAATTGATTAAAAATTCTGGTCACATCCTTATTTTCCCTTGCATAGAGACTTTCCTGAGGACCCTATTTTGAAATCCTTATCACTTCTTACCTGGGCAAAATTTTCACAGGCATACTTAGGTCAAAAGTGACTCCTTTTGTTATTCTTTACTTACAGAAATTTTTGTTAATGGAAGAACTAAGTGAAGACTTAGGGATTTTGGTCTATAATTTTAAGACCATAGTAAATCAACAGCTATCTAAACACACAAGCACAAGCTCTTTGCTAAGAATATGCTTATGGACAGTTTTGTAGTCGGTGTGGCCAAAAAAGATGAATTTATAATGAAAAAGGTCACAGGTTTTATTTTGTTTGTAGTTTTCCATATTGAAAAAGGAAAAAAAAAGAGGGAGCAAGTAAAACTGATTTTTTTTTCCTCATAAAACCAAAATATAACCTTAAAAGTTTACTTTTTCCCTTAAAGAGCAAACCATTTCAAACATTTCAGTTGTGTATCTGTGTTTTAAATATCTTCCTCATCAGAATATCTTTCTGATGAATATCTTTCTCATCAGAAAAACGAAACCAGATTATTTCTAATCATAAGCAGAGAACAGGTCTGAATACTCTGCGTTATAAATTGATCTTGATAAGCAAACGATGGCTGCGAAGGGCCACAGTCGGCACCAAAGCGAGTAACCATTTGCGAAACTGCCGGTTAATTTTTTTGTTAACCCTTTATAAACTTCAAATATGATGTGTGACCAACGGAACTTGGCTTTTCCTTCCATAAACCTTGGTGGAGCTTTATGGGTTGTGATCAACGCCCTGGGGAGGAGCTCAGTGATTCCGCTCTTTCTACTGGGAAATAAAAACCCTGCAGGTGAGAGGAACTTAATGGTAAATGGGATTATCTTCATGGCAGGTCTTCTAGAGCTATTCAAAGACCAGAGACCTTGAAAGCACTGCAGATATCACCTCTAGATCTAGGCTCTTGCTGCTTTCCATTAAGCATGTGTTTCTCTGCCAACAAAAAGCAGCACAATCCCATTGCACAATCCCTTAGGTCTCAAAGAACAAACGAGTGCATCGTTGTGTATCCCTAGACAGCTGGGGGTATCTGGGTTATTGGGACCTCAGGACTTAAAGGATGCTTCCAGTGCTTAGAAGGTACAAATTAAAAAGATTCCTTTCCTCCTCTGACCCCCTGACAATCTATGATGGGGTTTCCCCCACACATATGTTCCCACAGTGCCCTTTTCGGTGGCGACCAAGAGCTGAGGTTGGTTTGTAAGAGATGCTTCCCTAGATGGCAGTTGGACAGATGATTTGACTAATACTTACACTTAAACCAGTCTTTGCTGAGAGGGTGTTTTTCCATTGGGACTGTCTGAGGGACTCCAGAGTTCCATATTCCAAAAGCCAGTACCCAGAAAAGAGGCCAATTAACAAAAAACATATATGGAAGACAACATGTTCTTTGCTCATTTCCAGGAAACTCCCTGCAAGAGAGGCTGTTTGCTCACCTTCACACCTTCACACTGATCTCAGAGGTCTTTTAGATAGGGTTCCAAGCCTCTCTCCCACCTGGCAAGGTCTCAGCGTCATTGTCCAAACAACAACAAGCTTTCCTGGAAAGCTCCATGCACCACTTTCTTCCTGCCATGTCTTCTCTTGACCCACGGTCCCTCCTTTCACCCATCTTGGCTGCTGCACCATGAGCCATCTTTCTTCCTCCATGCCCAGCCAGGAGATGCCATGAGTTTCATAGAAGCATCGAATGGCTTGGTTTGCAAGGGACCCTTAAAGCCCATCCAGTCCAACCCCCCTGCAGGGAGCAGGTACATCTGCGACTAGAGCAGGTTGCTCAGAGCCCCATCCAACCTCCCCTGGCATGGTGCCAGGGATGGGGCAGTGACCACCTCTCGGGGCAAGGTGGGCTAGGCTCTCACCACCCTCAGTGCCAAAAATTTCTTCCTTCTCTCCAGTCTAAATCTCCCTCTTAGTTCCAAACCATCATCCCTTGTCCTGTCCCAACAGGTCCTGCTCCAAAGTCTGTCCCCATCTTTCTGACAGGCCCCTTGAAGTCTTGAAAGGCCCCCGGGAGGTCTCCCTGGAGCCTTCTCCTCTCCAGGCTGAATAAGCCCAAATCTCTCTGTGGCCTCCTCAGGCCCTGCTCTGACAGGTCCCTGTCTCTCCCGTGCTGAGGACTCCAGAGCTGGACCCAGCCCTGCAGGGTCCGGAGCAGAGGGGCAGAATCCCCTCCCTCATCTGCTGGTAATGCTTCTTGTGATACAGCCCAGGATACAACTGGCTCTCTGGGCTGTAAGTGCACGTTGTCAGCTCATGTTCAACTTTTCACCCACCAACATGGATGAAAACAGCATTCACACTTTCAGCAGGAGCTTTCAGAGCAGCTTCCCTCCCAGCCATGCTCTCCCTGCTCCAATACATGTCCACAATTGCCGGAGCATCCTGCGTCACCCGTCAGAATCAGGGCCCCTTGGCACAAGGCACGGCACGGAGTCATGTGAACACATGGTATCCTGCCTGGGAGAAATTCCCTCCCCAGAAACGAGAGCCTGCAGAGCAAAACACAGCTGCAAATGGCACTCAGAGCCTCAGGAGGCCAGTCTTTAAGAATAAGCAGGCACCTTGGGCTGGGAAGGTCCTAGTACATTTTTGCAGCTATGTAAACAACAGTAAACTGCTCCTTTTGGCTGGGCTGGAGACTGATGGCATAACAGGAAATTCTGGTGGATGATTTTCTTTTTTGGAAACCACATGAAAGTTAACCAAACTTTCCCAAAACAGATGAAAGATTCTGACCAAGAGCGATCGGAGGATGAAGCAGAAGTTTTAAGGGCAGTTGTAATCCGGTCTAACCTCAGGCATGGCCGTGCCAGCAGGTTACTGCCGGGGAAAACAAGCTACTGCTCATCAGCTGCTCTGGGCAAACCCCTCTCCAGCAGCTCATGTCCCCAGGGGGTGACGCAAGCCGAGGTTGGATATCAGCAAGGAAAGGTTACCCTGAGGGTTACTGGGGTGAAGATGGGGTGAAGACTCTACCCAGCCCTGGAGGCATATTTCCAAAGGTGCTGTGGACCTGAGGAGCAGAGAAAAGTTGGGGCTTCAGGGACCACATGTGGCTCTTCATTTATTAGCCAGGGGCTTTTTATGGGGACTCAAACCAGGCCCTCAGAACAGTTGCTTTGGCAAGCCAAGGTGATTCGGTTGTTAACTCCATTAATCTTCACCCCATACAAAAGCCATCCATATTTTGCTCATCCCTGAGCATGCTGTCGGGTCTGCTGGTGGCCCCTGGGGTTCCTCTTGACCCAGTTAGAGAATCAGTGGTGGTGGTGGGGGAAATATCAAAAATTAAAATAAAAAAAAAGGTTTTCTTGCAAAGCCAGTGGTGCCCGGCCAAGAGGCTTCCACACACAAATGGCTTCTGAAACACAAGCCGACCACAGAGGTCTCGGCTCTTCCCACAGCGCAAGTGCGTGGGCTCTGCTGGAAGCCCTGCTCCAGCAGAGGCTCTGCCTGCTGAACGCTGGCCAGCAAGTGGAGGAGCCCGGCACTAGGCCCTGGGAAGGAGTCACACAGGGTCTTCCAGGCCGCTTCCCAGAGCCCTGTAGCTTCATATAGGGTTGAGGTGGGCAGGGAAAAGGAAGGGCTGCCTCTGGGAAGGGAGCAGCCACCACAGCTGTGAGCGAGGACATCTTCTCCAGCTGCAGAGACCCTTGGACCCAGGAAGTTTCCATGGGTCAGGACTTAACAGGCTGCTCTGCAGCGTTTGTTTGGGTTGGCTCATGAGCTTCCCGGTGCATATGTTTACTGGGGCGGCCACATCGCTGCAGGGCTGGAGAGGTGCCCTGGATGTCTTTATCCCAGAGGTAGCTCACCACTAGGAGGTAGAGGTCCTCATGATGCATTCACATTTAATCGACATTGATTGGAGTCTTAAATGAATCCAGCCACAACCCTGGAAACTTCCTTTTGAGGTGCAGATAGCATCTCTAAAGTGCAGCATTCAGCAAGCTGAAGCGGATGGTCTAGGCTGGGTTGTAAGACATGAGCTAACTGCCAGCTTCTATTTCCATCTGTGAAGGCAACGGAGCCAAAATCAATAAATCATCATCGCTGCCACCAAGAATTTGGTTTTATTGGATGATAATATATTTCCTACCGGTGAGCCCATGTACCAGCATCTGGAAGAGGAACGGATGACTATTTACGTTGCAGAGCAGGGAAGACGGAGGAAAGAAAGAAGTAAACATATCACGTATGTTATAAGGAGATCACTGCGGGGTTAGTCTCCATTATGACATCTATCTCGGAGGGGAGGGGAAGAGGAAGGTGACTCATAAGTGTCCCAATACTAAGTGAGTTATTCCATCACTTCACTCCCCTGTATCTCGCATGTACCCGGAGCCCTTCTTCTCCCCTCCTATGCAACTACAGCGCGGGAACCAGACCTTGGAATGTCAGTCGGGGCTTGGCCGAAAGCACGACACCCCATGACAGGGGCATTATATTCTCCCTTTGAGGAGCAAGGTGTTGTTAAGTGGGGACAATCACAGCTCTTGTAGGACTGGTGCTGTAGGAATGGCTTCGAAGCTGCTGCAGGGAACATCTGTGCTGAGTTCTGTGCTTGTCCGGTGCCCTGTGCTCCAGGTCTCTGGACTCTTACTTCTCACCTGACAGGCTGAGCTTTCTCTTGCTCATCTGCTGTCTGCAGGGTCCATGCGGTCTGCTTCTGGCAGCTAAGACGTGTTGTAGCAGTCAGTAAAGCATCTATGCAGAAACCAAGCACTTTCCTGCTGGGATTGAAGGCTTGTCTATGCTGAAGTCTTCCCTGGAACGGGGAATTTTTACTTGATGACAACTGTCATTCCAATCAGCAATTTTATTTTTTTTTTCTTTCTAGAAGGCTTAATATGATATAATACAATGTGCAGCCAACACATTTTGATATTCAGAATGAACTATCCACCCTTCCTTTAATGAAAAGGTCTTCCCAGGAGACAACCCCATCCTCCCCACGTGCATCCCCGAGCTCCCCAAGCCTCATCTCTCTCCCCTGTGCCGTGAGAAGGACCGAGATCGACAGAGGGGAGCGCTGGTACTCGTCACTCGGTCCTTGCTGCCTCGGGAATCGATGCCATTTCAGTCCCTGCCTCCCCTGCTTCTGACCATTCGGTCTTGGCCTCCTCAACGGGCTTTCATCACCCAATTAGAAACAGAGCAACCTCCCGCTACTTAGTTATATTTGGCAAGGCGAGCGCACACGCAGAAATAATCTATAGAGCTCTCCCTGGATCAGCACGTGCTTCGGAGGAGAGGTTTGGCAGCCCGAACCCTCCAGCCATGTTCCCCTTCTGCACTTAACTGCCTCCACTGGTCACTGCCCATCAGCAGCTCATCGGCTCGTTAAAAGCAGCAGAAACGCCCGCGCTTGTTCTTGGAGCGGGGCCGCCTGTCGCTCCCGCCTGTTTGGAGTTACAGGAGAGCTGATGTCACCCATCTCCAGCTGTGCCTTGGGAGAGCTCGGCTCAGAATCACAGAATATCTGTGGTTGGAAGAGACCTTCAAGACCATCCAGTCCAACCCTTGACCCAACACCACAAGCTTGCCACTAAACCATGTCCGTAAGCACCAGGTCCACACACCGTTTAAAGACCTCCAGGGATGGTGACTCCACCACTGGCCTGGGCAAGCTATTCCAATGTTTGATAACCCTTTCAGTGAGGAAAAGTTTCATAATATCCAGCCTAAACCTCCCCTGGCACAGCTTGCATCCGTTACCTCTAGTCCTGTCACGTGGCACCATGGAGAAGAGGCTCGCTCCAACCTCCTGTCAGGTAGTTATAGAGAGAGATAAGGTCTCCCCTCAGCCTCCTCTTCTCCAGGCTGAACAACCTCAACTCATGGATCTCTTTCTGGTCCCTCACCTGCTAAAAAAGAGGCTGAAAAATGGTGCACCTCGCCTGGGATGGGGGATCTGCAAGGAAGAAAAGAAGCAAAGATGCTGTTTTCTGAACATCTCAGCTGCCCCCCACAAAGGACATCCCACAGTTTGCTGGCCCAGCGTTCAGACACCTCAGGTTTCTGCAGAGCATCTCCAGCTCCAGCTGATGCCGCAAGACCGATACAGTTCCCAGCACACTTACTTCCACCCTCATGAGGACCTGAGTGGCTGGATCTGTCCAATGCACAGCCAGACTTGCCTTTTCACTGCTAAAACCAGGATGTGGTGGTACCTGCCGCCTTTCCCCAACGAGGAGGTGTGTATGTGAATGGTCAAGCAGAGCTGCCTGATGGCGCTGTACTGTAGCTGTGAAGCGTGTCTGGGTGTGTCTGTAGCGTGATCACAGGGCTTGCTTCTTCCCAAAACCCCAGTTTGATTTGAGTTAGTCTGGCCTGGCTCGGGGATGACCCAGGCAAATCAGCACGAACTGAGAAAAGCCAGCTGCGCTCTTCCTGCTCCCTCCAGACCTTGAAACAAGTCAAGACTGACTACATCTATCCCCAAAAGATGCAGACCCTAGGGCCAGTGACTACTTGGAGCCAGCTGACTGCAACTTGCGTGTCCCAGGGCCAGAGGGAAGGCTGCAGCCGTGCAGTGACAAGGAGAGCGATGCCACTGGCAGCATTCTGCTCCAAGTCATGACACTGCCCCAGTGATCCCATCACCAGGATGCCATGTCCTCACATGACCACAGGCCAGAGGCTCAGACGTTACATTTGAAAAAACCTTTTGAAGCCTGGTTTTAGGGGAGCAAAGTCGTTCCATGGTTCAGAGAGGGGACAGGAGCTGCACACATTTAAAAGGTGACAAGCAAGGTGTTCTCACCACAGTGGGGCTGTCATGAACAGACTATCAAGGAGTCACAGAGTCACAGAATCCCCGCATGGTGGGGGTTGGAAGGGACCTCTGGGGATCACCTGCTCCCACCCCCCTGCTCCAGCAGGGTCACCCAGAGCAGGGGGCCCAGCAGCGCAGGGTCCAGGCACCTTTGGAATCTCTCCAAAGAAGGAGACTCCACAAGCTGTCTGGGCAGCCTGGACCAGGCTCTGCCACCCTCACAGCAAAGAATTTTTTCCTCCTATTCAGATGGAACCTCCTGGGTTCCAGTTGGTGCTCGTTACCGTTTGTCCTGTTGCTGGGCACCACTGAAAGTCACACAGGTGCCTTGGATTATTTTAATTTGTGAGGTTACAGCACCAGCAACCTTTTCATTGGAGAGGCACGAGGAGATCCCTGAAAGCTGCCTGCCTCCAGGCTGGGATTTCCCCCGGTGTAAAACCCACCTGATGTTTTAAATCCAAACCGCAGTGCAAAGCAGCAGGGTTGAGCACGGGCTCCCTCCTCACATCAGGTGCAAGGCTGAGCACACCGATCTGTATTGCTTTGCTCTGGTTATTGGGGGAAAAAAAAAGGTCCTGCGGCAGCAGCAATTATAAAATCTTCTGGAGAAGGGAGGCCACGAGGCTCCAGGGACCCTTTTTGCCTGAGGAGCTGTAGGAAAGCAGGCAGTAAAAAAAAACCAGACCTGGGAATAACCCTTATTGAGTTGAAGCAGGTCGTGGGGAACGGACCAGCTGCAAAACCTGATGGGCAGACAAACATCCAGCACCTTGAGAGCATCCAAGAGCCCCTCTAGGAGGGATTTATGAAGATCAGGTACTCAGCTCTGCCTAAACCTGATTTTAGGCACCTCTGTCCATTTCTGGGCCTCATTCCCCACACAAAAAACTCTGAAACTTATATAGTTACTATGCTCAGGTGTATATACACGTCTCTCTATTACAAACAGCTTTTCATCTGTTGATGATTTCAGCCCAATTTGGCAGAGGAGTAAAAGTCTCGAAAAGAATTTGACTTCTGCGAGTTTTGTAGAAATGGTTTAAGGAAAAAGATCTTATTTCTGGACAGGGTGAGGGAAAGACTCAGCCCTGAGGAGACAGAGAAAGTCCACACTGCCACTGCTCAGGGCACTTGGGCTCTGCCAACTCTCTTCTCCCTTCCAGACCTACCTGATGGAGACAGCAGCGAGGGGGCAGGAGGAGGGAATGGCAGCGCTGCATGTTAATGAAGTTGGGTAATAATAATTGTTTTATTTATAAGCACCCCCACCCCTGTTGAATCGCTCGGGGCGCTGCACAACAACCACAAAAACAATTGCTCATTAATTAAAACCACACCAGCCTCCCCAGGATTGCAAACAGATGGATAAACACATCATATGATATAATAATTCAGGAACTGGGAACGGGAAGGGACCACCTGTACCAGGGAGCTCGAGTGGGCAGAGGTTTAGCCTGTGCCTCCCTGGACTCCCAGCTTCACAGCACTCACCAGTACCCCAGCAGACATCAGGAGCTGTATACTACAGGGTGTAACATGTCCCCAGAAAAAAATCAGGAGGAAGTTACTCGTCCTAAAGCCCTACAGTAGCCTGGAAATGCCCAGATGATCTTGGAAGTAACAGTATGAGTTTCCCTGATATATGCATGTTAAAAAGTAAATCAAAGACCTCATCTTTCTGCTAATCCTTCAAGTTTGAGCTCAGGTGGAAAGAAATGTCCCTGTGTTGCATCCAGGTAGCACCATCATCTTCATCCTCAGTGGAGTCCCTCAACCTGGCACTGTCCACTCCACCCTGGAGCCTCTTTGGGGCTGCAGAGTCTTCTGTACTTCAGGGGAAAACCCAGATGAGGTCTACAGGTGAACCTGCATCAGGACATCTGCCTGGTTCTGTAAGTGCCTGCAGCTTGGGACCGATAGGGAGAAAGTACAACACGACACACGGGCTTAACAAGTCCCTTCCCAGCCCTTCAGTGCTGCACGTGTTTTTTGTCTGAGCACCTCTAGCCGGTCGCAGGCACAAGGATTTACCTCCAGATCACCTCCACTAAGTAAAGAAAGCACCGTTCAATCCATCCACCCCAATAAACCCGGGAGTCACTGAGCCAGGCTTGGTTGTTCGTGGTTTAATCAAGGAGGCACCAGTGTCATAGCAAAAGTGACTTTAACAAATCCATCATCCCCAATACTCGCAGGCTGAACTTCTCCCTCTTGAGCCCGGTGCCCCGTGGCAGCCAGGACTGAGCTTTCCTCCTGCCTTTTTTTCACCGCACCTTTTACACATCGCAGATCTTATTTGAGAAAATGTTTCTGCAGCCGTGTCCCGGGGGGACCCTGTGAGCGGCTGCCAATGTTTTCAGAAAGGTGAGGACGGGCCGAGCCGGCGCTCCTGACTCACGGAGGCAGCTGGCGGCTCTCCCCGGCCAGCTGGAGGGTGGGAACAGCTCGCCGAAGGATGGGGACGCAGGGTGTGGGCTGAGCATCACCCGGGGAGCAGCAGCATCTGGGGAGGAGGCTGCGGGGGCTGCCAGCTCACCCACGGCTGTCCTTGCAGTGCCAGGCGTGGAGAGGTGGCGGGTGCTGACCACACATCTCTGGGAAGGCACCTTTTCGGAAAAGGGTGAGGAAAGCCCTCTGGCTTCGGTTGTCCTTCAGAGCTGCAGCCTGGCTGGGGTTTTAAACAAGGGCAATTTGTCAGGTCCCTCCAGCCCAGCTTGGTCAGACGTGAGATTTCTCATCCTGAGGTGCTCAAGGAGCTGGGAGGAGGTGAGCCAAGCAAAGTCCCCATACTTGTACAGACCACAAATACAGCTCTTCGAGCACAGGCTGGAGACACTTTAGCCCTGATTTATGCTGCCTACGTTTAGACCTTTCCTCCTCTACAGTCCATTCAGTCCTTCCCACTCCCACATCAGTGAGTGTTACTAAGCAAATCAGCTTAACAAGTTGTTGAGAGAAACACTGAATATGCCACCTTGGGTGTCTGCGTGTCTAAGTCTTGGAGAAAAATACCTGAAAGAGCACTGAGGATTAGCTTGCAGAGTGGAGACTATGTTTGCCCATCCTCCCAGGATGGTTTGGCAATGGAAAGGGCAGGTGTTCCCGCCCTACACCACTGCACGGGGCCACTTTGTCCCCGATCATCACCTGTCACTCAGGCTTTATGTGTCCCAACAGCGCGCAGACGAAGCTCACACCAGTAGGGCCAGTTCAGGATGCTTCACGCTGCCCAGCACCTTTCACCCCACAGCAGGGACACCTGGGAAATCCTTCATCTAGAAAAGCTGCTGTTAATGTGATTGACCTTAGTTTCACCGGGATCCTTGTGAGGAATACACCGCCTGCTTTGCTTGGGATCAGAGATTTCTCTCCTATCAAGCACATGTATCCCTGCTCACGAATTCTGACCCATTATGTCACATTCTCACCAAAACTAGGTGGTTTCCCTTCAACCGACACAGAGCATCGCATCCCTGTCTGGGTATTCCTTACATCACATCTCTCTGTTTCAGATGCCAGGAGGAGGAGCATCCCATGCTCTGCAGAAGAGCACAGCTCCTGGCATTCAGCTTGCTCCCCAGAGCTACATCCTTCTCTTCATGGACCTCCCTTAGAGAAGGACCAGATGTCCCCAACCCCTGTTAGAGCCCATGGGAGACAAGGAGACCTGGACTGTGGGAGGGCTGAGACAAGTTGCACAAGCTGATGAGCAGCTCGACGAGGAGGCCGCTGGAGCTGCCAGGGATATATGCCTCACTAGCAGAGGTCAGAGTCTGGCCCAGGGTTATTAATTCTTGTTACTCTGATGACATACCCGGCACTGTGTGGCCACAGCACAGCTGGGGAGCTGCTGTCTTATCAGCTCTCACTCCTGGAAGGCTTCTCCAGCTTTTCTCCTCAAAGGCTGACTTTCTGACCCAACACAAAGCTCCATGCAACCACTGAGGAGCCGGTGGCCTATCTCAGGGCTGGATTTGTCCCCTCAGGAAATTACTGTGGGCCCTGACTGATCTCCAATGGACCCATCCAAAAAAAGAATAATACAGCTTTTCTGCAGACAACTCTATCTTTGCTACATACCAATCCCATGACAAACCAGTTGGCACAGGAACGCAAGCACGAAAGCAATTTGGCTTCCCTCCTTCTTATGTTGACAGCTTTAAAGCCGCTCTCTTTAAACTCACCTCCCGTAGGTGGTTCGGCAGCAGAGCCAAAGGCTGTGATTACACTTCCAGAATGTTTGTTAGCTGCAGGTCCCCAGGCACCGAGTTCTGGAAAATATTTTTCAAGCAATGTCCTCAGGGTCAGAGGCAGGTTCTCTGGCTTGTTCCTGGCTGACTTCACACTGGGGTATGCATGCCGCAGCAAATGTGTTTTTTAGGACTCATCGGCAGGCAGACAGATCTGATAGTCTCTCTGGGTTCCCGTCCACTTAGATCCCATCCCACGTCCAGGAGGATTTGTTCCTTCGCGCTGCGGCACGGTGGGATTTGCTCCCCACGCGGCCATCTGAGAACAAAGCGCTCGGCGAGGCTCTCCGGGCCGATCAGATAAGGCGGACACGTCTTTCTGAACTTCGTTACTGAGAAAGCACTGGTCTGACCCTGCTTGGCTGGCGATCCCACCGCACAGCACGGGAGCGACTGAGCAGGAGAGTCACAGCATCGCTAGAGAAGGGAAAAGGTTTTGTGAAGTCTAAGGAGGGCTGATAGAGGAGGACTTTGATTGCAGCAAGTGAGAAACAGGATGAAACACCCTTCTGGTAGCCCACCAGCACTGAGTGTACCTGGCCCTGATCATCCATCTCCTCACACAAGCAAAACTCCACCAAAACTCCACCTCCAGCCACGGTCCTCATCCTGCAGTGCACAGTTTTGCTCCAGTTAGATACCCATTAAAGCAATTAGGACCTCGGTCTGGTGCCATTTTAGGTCCAACCATCACCACATTGATCACAGCTTCACCCAGAGGAGACCTCTGCTCTTGGGTGGGATGTGAGTTTGCAATGTGGGAACCCAGCTCAGGCACAAAACAAGACTGCCCCGGTTTGGCTCATCCTCTTGCCGAAGCTGGGGTTTTGGCAAGTGTTTAGGGCATCATTATTTTCCTGTCAAGCTCAATCACTGAAGTTAAATCCGTGCTTTAGAGCTGAAACTCTGTATTCCCACCAAAAAAACCCCAAAACAAAACAACACCAAAACCCTAGGGGACCGTTTACCTTAGAAAGGGAGAAAAGAGGTGAGGACATGGCAGAGTAGGAAGCCAAGCAGAGGCAGAGATCTGTGGCTCCTGTCCCTGCAGGGACAAGGGGCTGCTCCATGACATTTAAAGATGGCACACTCAAAATCGATAAAAAAAATCCCACTTTTCTGTCCGGTGTGCACAGCTAAACTGTTGAATTCCCAGCCTTAAAACTAAACAGCGTCTCATTTTACATACGCCACCCAACGAGCCTCGGTGCTACCTCCCAAGTCTTAAGTCATATCACTGGTGATGCTGGAGAAGGGAATGAGAAAAAGGAAACAGGCTGACATACCCCACCTGCTGAAATCACCGTCAAAAATGGCTTAGCTGAGAAGCCAATTCGTAGGAGAACAGTTCTGCACGAGCTGCACGTGGTTCTGGCTGCCAAAAGACCTCTGCCTCTTCATTAAATGTGGCTAACGGAGGTCCACCTGTAGCTTCCAGTGGGTAGGGGGCCAAACACCACCCAAAAGAGCATCCACCAGCCATCTGAGGCATTTCAATTTAAAAATTTTTCAAGAAGTCTTCATGTGAAAGGTACTATCCAGTGGGATACGATGGTGGTCACACAGTTGTGGATATTTGGGACCGAGTCTCTTGGCTTCTCCTTTGCAACAGAAAGGTCCACATGTGGAAAAACCCAGCATCCCATATCTCTCCTCTTCCAGTTCCTACACAAATGAAATACAGGTTGTTTTGGTTTTTTTTCCCTTTTTTTTTTTTTTTTTGTTGTTGTACTCTTTTACTGTGTGAATTCTCTTCACATTGTTATGAGAAGAGGAGCAGAAACTCCTCATCAAAACCAGCATTGCCTTGCTCCCGAATGGCACAACAAAGCACATATTCTGCATTTTGCAGTCGGGTCATAGCGAAACCAGGTCTGTAGCCTATCTGTGAAAGTCCTGGCCTTGCTTTCTCTACAAAATCAGCTGCGGAGTGGAGCCTGTGCACTGTCGCGTCACACACGGTGCCAGAGCACAAGGGAAATAGTTGGAAGTGGAGAAGTTGTTGAGACTGTAATTAGGATGCCCAAAGTTAAAGGCGGAGGCCAACTCTGCCAGGAAAAGCAGCTTTCCTGCCCCGCAGGCGCTCTGACCCTAACCCCGCACGTTACACGCTACCGGTTCACCTCCTCCAGGAGGTTATCCAGGAATTGGGTGGGAGGGAGAAAGGAGGGGGATCTCCCAAGAGCCTTGGGCAGCTGGGGCTGATCTCTGTGCACGCATGCACGCCTCAGCTGTGTGATTGACGCATGCACACGCGGACAGAAAAAGACTTTTTGTATAGGTCTTCTCAAGATGCTGAGTTGCATCAACCTCTTTATTCCCTCCTTACTTATTTTCCACCTGTGCCTTTGTTGAACAAAGCAGCTCCATGAGGAGCTTGGGCTTTTATCTTCTATGTCAGGGGATGCAACAATCTGGTAGCTTGTAGCAACCTGGAGTTCTCCGTCTCCATCCTTCAGTCCACCAGCACATGAAAAATACATCCAGGCTCTCCAGGAGCCACGTGAGGCGCTTCCTCGTTACTGTAACTTACATTCAGAAGTTTTTCGTTCACAAGCTTTCCTCTGGAGTCCTTTTCTTAAACACGGATTGCTTGTAATATTCCTGACGTTTATTCACGGCCTCTCTAATAACTATTAGTATTCGAGAGGTCGCATTAAGAACCTGGTGGGTTTCCAGCCGCAATTACCCTGCTTTGTTTTACTTACTCGTCAAAGAGCTGGTCTAGGGGGTTATGTTTGTTCTGCTGAAAGAAAGCTTTATGGCATGTTTCAGGGCTGACATTATGACACTAGTAGACCAGACAATCTGTCGTTGGAAAGAATTTCTGCAAATCCCCAAAGTTTTTCTGCATTTCTATGCTGTCATCTAAAAAGCAGCATCTGCTCTGTAAGGCTGCCAAAAGAAGGTCATATTTTTATTTTTACCAATAAAAGGAAAGGACGAGCCTGCGGTTCAGGCACTGGACAAGCCTTCGGGCAGCCTGGGGTTCGCTTCCCTCTTCAGTCGTGACTTTGGGCAGTGGGCCCAGCTGGGGACGGGGACCTTTCCTCGTTTGGAAAACAAGGAGTTACACCCTTTGGAGTAATGTCCTTTTCTAGCGTGACTCTCTGGGCGGGAGTTGTTTTACTTGACATATGCATGGACAGAGAGGGTGAAAATGGTCCTCCAGCATCACAGACACCACCACTGGTCCTTTCATCTCTCCCACCCCTCATTTTGTCCAGCTCTATCTGCCTGCTCTACATCTACCGCTACCTGTTCACAAGATGCAGCAATTTATTTGTTTGTTGTTTTTTTTTTTTCAATGTATACCTTCCTCATAGATGAGGTTTTTCCCCTTGGTTTGGCCTTGCCAGAGCTCTGAAAACAAACAGCTCACATTAAAAACGTTTCTAAGGGAGGGTTCTTTTCATGCCATCTCTGCTAATGGCATCTCTGTTGGAAACTGTCAGTTGAATGCTGTTTGACACATCCCTGGCTGTCACACACGGAGGAGAGCCAGAAAAACGGGAACCTTCTTTCCAAAGGAGATGAGATTTCAATGGAAGTGTCAGTTTTTAACTTAAGTCTTCTCAAATATTACATTCACAAAAAAGAATTCACCAACAGCTGCACTTCTGAGAGACCAAGGGACTGATTACATCTGTCACACGGATAATATATTGCCCTTTGAATGAGAGGTGTGTACCCCAACGGGCAGCGCGTCCGTGACCAACGAAGTGACTTCAAAGGTGGTGGTGGGGTGGCAGCGGTGGTGGTGGGCTGGGCTGGAGGCAGGGGAGAGCCTGGGCTATGGGCTACCTCAGGTGTTTCCAATAAATCTCAGTGTACTTCACACAAAGATGCTTTAAAGCCCTTTGACAGCTTCGGGGTTTTAACACCTATTTTCGATTATGCAACCGCCACTATTTGTAAACAGGTTGAGAAAATGGTATAAGCGAGTTGCATTCGTGTTTTAAACAGAAAGCACAGCACTTCAAATGCAAATAGGAGACATCCTGTCTACAAGGACGTTTAGCCAATTGCTTGATGCATGTGGTTTCAAAGATGGTTGACTTCAATCCAAAAGACACAGATGGGATGACTTAGACACAAACAGCTTTTAATTTACCACTTATGTTGCGTCTTGACTTTACCTGCTGCTAGTAGAGCAATAAGGGTGCAAACACAGACCTAGAAAGAGCATTCCTGGTTAGAGCCACTGGTGAGACACGTGGAGAAACTGCCCTTGAGATGGCCCTTTTGCACTGAAATGCCACAGTCTCCAGAGTCAAAAAAAAAAACCAACCCACAGAAATCAAACAAAGGAGACCGAGTCCCCTGTGCAATGGGCAATTCCTCATCTGATGTAAAGCACGGTTCAAAGGGTGGTTATTTCAGCATCTAGGGACAGAGCTGTAGCTGAAATACTCTGCAGGAGTCAGTGGGATATACTTCTTCTGTTTTATTCCCTCAAAACAGTGGCACAGCTCTCTTGCAAAACGTATCAAGAAATACAGGGAAGTTTCGCACCGTTTAAGTACTAAGGCAGATGGGAAATCCAGACTCAAGATCTCCAGATACTTTGAGGGGTGATCCAAAGTCTGCTCAGCTCCGTAGAGAGGGGACTCACAGAAACCTCCACGAGCTCTGCACTAAGCCCAGCAGGCATCTACTGGAAAGGGCAAAGAAAAAGCCAGTTTATTCAGTTGCAGTAAACCAGACAAAATAGATAAAAATAAAATGTGTGAGTGATCAGTCCACGTGTCTACAAGGGGCATAAGTTTCCATCGACCTCTGTGCCTCAGGGATATGAAATAATTGTGATCCTTAACGTGCCAAAAAAGCCCTGTGTAAATATTGCTCATCGCTAAACAAAACAAAAGGTTGTTTGACCAAATCAGATGTGACAAAACAAAAAGAGCACCACGAGGAAGTAAACATGTGAAGTCCACATTTTCTGAGGGACTCTGAATAATGCTCCAAATGAATATTTTGGAGCTTGGTGTTGTGCAGGTGCTAGGAAGTTTTATGCTCGGAATGCCTGGAATATTTTCTCCACTACGGGGAAATTAATAAATACTAGTACGCTTGAGTCTTTTGTGCCAATACTAACCATTAACTTTTGGCTTCGAGCCACAACTGTCTACTTTGCAGTGGATTCTGCCACCAAGGGAAAGGTCATTACAGGCCTGTACTTTCTTCTCGTTCGTGTGTTCCAAAATAATTAACAGAAGTTTTTCAGCAGATGGTTCCCTTTCTGTCAGCAAGTACCTACAGTTTAATGGGTTATGCTGGATTCCTCACCGTGAGTGGGTGAGGCTGGAAGGAAAATTAAAATGTACGATCTTTGATCCACCCACTTGTAATTAGTTCTTCGGGTTTTACATAATAGAAAATATAAAGGAGGTGGGAGAGGGGAAATGAAATCATTATAAACCAAGAGATCAGCAGCAGCCATGTAAAGCTGTGATTGCGTTACCCAACGACATCTCATCGCTGCGCAGGCACGGAGTTGTAATTGTTTCAGCTGGGGATTTGAAGATTTACTAATCGTATGTTTTTCGGTGTCCTAGTCTGGAGATTCAGCAGGAAACCACAAAAAAAAATAGGAGATGCCTGTGTTAGTAAACAGACAACGATGATCCCTTCGTGCCCTTGCAGCAGCCAGAGGCCCAAGCAAGACAGGATGAGCAAAGCGGCCAAGCTCTTTGCTGCAATCGGAGAGAAAAAATACCCGTGCCCCAGGAGTTTACATTGTCAGCAAACAAAGACTGGTCAGGAACTGGGATTGCTGACTTCATTTACAAAAAGAAAACCAAAACTTACATCAAGAATTTCAGGGCTGCCTCTTCAAAAACCGTTTCCATTCCATGAAAAGCCCTGGGGTGTAGGCAGCTGCAAACTGTCACCTCCCGCCAGCCTCGAGGGATCGATCTCACCTGAGCTCAGCTGTGTGGTCCGGACCTGCTCTGCTTAAATGAGAAGAGGGTCTGAGTCACCCCACAGAGATTGTGCCTCTCTATCTCTGGCTGCAGGAGGAAGCCTCTCTACAAGGCATCACATGGACTGAAACACTCCAGTTTCTATGGAAAAATAATAAAAATTAGCCCGTCCTAATTATAATTGCTGGCATTTCTTCTGTTCTTAACTTCTTTGTCACAAGGCACAGGAGCTTTCACTGTGACAAGCCAGTGGACAAGTTCTGTGCATTTTTTCCTCACACTGTCACAAAAGTGACTTTAAAGAAGTTTTGTCAGGAGGTCTAGAAGGTACCTATGTGCAAGGGTTTTGGTTGCTTCTTCCACGCGTGGGAGAGCGCACAAAACCCAACACACATGCAACAGAAGTGAACCTCAGGGACCTGGGCAAAGCTTCTGAATGGGAAGTGACAAGCGGCATGAGAATAGGAAAAGGGTCAAAAAGGACTGGTACAAATGAGATGAGGAATCATCTAGGTAGTGCACTGGTGGCGTGACATGGTGAAAGCCAGGTGCTAGGACAGTTACGTTTTCAGGAGCTGTCTAAGCGGGCAGCAGCGGTTGCAATAGGCAGAGGCAACATTGCAAGAACATTGAGATAGGAAGAGCTTGACCAAAGTTGTAGCTCCACTGGTGGACAGAAGAAAACATGTCTTCAGGGTGTGCTGTAGAATCCACCAGTGTTAGCTGTAAGTATGAGAAGGGCTTGTAGATGCAGATGCTGCAGAGCTGCAATATGAGGAGTAAGCCCTGCGTGAAGAGACGAGGTGAGAAGCACTGCTCCAAGAAAAGGGATGATATGGAGCCAAGAGAGGACAGAGGCACGAGACAACACACACAGAATCACAGAATAATTAAGGTTGGAAAAGATCTCTAGGATCATCAAGTCCAACCTACTACTGAGTGGCCCCACGATCACTGAACCATGCCCTGAAGTGCCCTATCCAATCGCCCTTTGAACACCTCCAGGGATGGGGACTCCACCGCTTCCCAGGGCAGGCTGTTCCAGTGCCTGACCGCTCTTTCAGTGAAGAAATGCTTCCTAATGTCCAATCTAAACCTTCCCTGGCACAGTTTGAGGCCATTACCTCTTGTCCTACTGTTAGTTCCTAGGGAGAAGAGGCCAACACCTGCCTCAGTCAACCTCCCTTCAGAGAGCTGTAGAGAGCAATAAGGTCTCCCCTCAGCCTCCTCTTCTTCAGACTAAACAATCTCAGCTCCCTCAGCCTCTCCTCATAAGACACGTTAACCAAACCCTTCACCAGCTTCGTCGCCCTTCCCTGTACCCGCTCCAGCACCTCGGTGTCCTTCTTATCCTGCGGTGCTCAAAACTGGGCACAGCCCTCGTGGTGCGGTCTCAGCAGTGCTGAGCACAAGGGCACAATCACTTCCTTACTCCTGTTGGCCACCCCATTTCTGATCCAGGCCAGGATGCTGGTGGCTCTCTTGGCCACCTGGGCACCCTGCTGGCTCACGTTCAGCCGGTTGTCAATCAACACCCCCAGGTCCTTCTCTGCCAGGCAGCTCTCCAGCCGCTCATCCCCAAGCCTGTAGCTTTGCATGGGGTTGTTATGACCAAAGTGCAGGACCCGGCACTTGGCCTTATTAAACCTCATCCAGTTGGTCTTAGCCCACTGATCCAACCTATCTCGATCTCTCTGAAGAGTCTTCCTGCCCTCAAGCAGATCAACGCTCCCACCTAATTTCACGTCTTCTGCAATGGGTGATGTTGCAGAAGGAGGATGAGTGGACTGTGCTGATGGTGGCTTCGGAGTGGGGTGTTTAGAGGATTTAACAAGCTCAATTTGTGGCTGTGCCTCAGGCTTGGCTCCCAGTGGTGGCCAGTGAATAAGGCCAGGAGCAAACCATACTGAAAAGGCTAAGCTCTTAAAGTCGATGTGAGTCTGCTCACACTGACTGCAGTGTGAACAAGCAAAGGCTTCACAGCTGCCCAAATGCCAGCAGTGGGACTGGGGTTTGCAGGGAAGCCGAGGAAATCTAGAGGGACGTTTGACATCTTTGCACTGAGGACCTAGTTAGCTAATGAGCATGTCTTTGACATTGTCCTCTAACTACAATTTGAAGACAATTCTATTCTTTTGTTTCTGAGAGAGAAAAAAGATATCCCTCAGGGAGCTGTGGGATTGGTAAAAAAAATACAAGAATTAAACAGGCTCTTAACTGAAAAAGTAAAACTGATTTAACTCTTGCGCTTGTGCGTTCGAAAAAGATGATGTTGGGAATGGCACTGGGGGTGCTGAGCTTACTGAAGCGGCAGAAATTACCACAGGACTTCATTCAGTGTGAAAGGAAGAAGGAGTCACACGTATGTATGATTTCATGGAGCTAAGAAATGAGAGCCCTGAACAAAATCTTCAACACAGGGCAGACAAGACAGGCAAATCAAAGCAGCTCTGGCAACAGGACTTTGAAAAAACCTGAAAAAAAGCCTTTTTTTTTGACAAAACGCTGTCTACAAGAGGCGCTGCAAGCCAGAGACTGTTGTGTACTGGATCCTGAGCGTGTGCTGGGCTCTCCATACTCACAAGGAGCTCTTGCCTCCATTGCTTTCTCCTCCTAAGGCACATGAGCTGTTTCTTCTCAAAATCAGTTCGCTCTTCAGGCAAAAGGGTCTAACACCATGATAGCTCTTCCAGCAGTGTCCCTTGTCGTGCACGAACCCAGACCTGATTCTCAGGCCACACACTTCTGTGGCTGGAGATGAAGGAACGAGCCATTAGCTTCTATATGGAGTCAAAGCCGCTAGAGGGAGTCGAGGTGTTTGCACGGTTCACACATCCATTCATCTCTTTCTCACTCTCCTTCTTGGAAGAGAACAGGAACAGAAAGGGAGGAAAACACAGGAGGAAATTGTTCAGAACATTGCTCAACTCTCGCTGGTGTACACTGCAGTAGCTCCACTCACTTCAGTGTCCCCAGTGAGTGTGGATTGCTCTGGGTTTCTAGCAGTATAACTCAGCAGAAAATGGTCTGTTGGAGTCCCCAGGACCATTTATGTATGTCTCAAGATCCCCCCAGGAGAAGGATGAGAAAAATGAGTCTCGTTTGCTGGTGGAGGTGGTGGAAGGGCTATGTATAACCTACAGGGAAAGGCTGGAGGAATCATGTTGCTTTGGTTTCGAGAGAAGGCAACTGCAGAAAGGGACAGGGCAATGGCCTTCTTGTAAAAAAAAGGCTGTTTTAAAAGCATCAGGTCTCACTTGTTCTCCATGGCCAATGTGGGAGGATGAGTTGATGGTTCACACCCTTCATCTCAGGGTCCAGAAAGACTCACCCTTGCATCACTGCAGCAAGCTGAGGTAGGAAACCTCTTGAGATCCCCCAGCCCTGCACTCCCATGAGTTACTGCGCTGTGCACCACAAACCAAAGGCAAGGAAGCATGTACTGAAGGTAAGGGTGTGTAGTTGCCTGTGATTGTCCATACAGCCAGCTCTCCAGAATTCCTTTTTGGAATGAGCACTGTGATGAGCAAAAAGGCAAGAATGTTCTCTGGCACGTGGAGTTCATTGAAAGCCCCAGGGCCAGCTAGCCATTCTTTCATCTGTGCTTCATAACAGCCCAGCCTTATGGTGCCCGGTGTCCGTCACACACTTAGCCAAACTCGTTTGTCTCCCAAGAGGGAACGTGGACCACTTTGTCCAACATTGCTACCCAAACCCTCACAGCAACCTTCAGAGCTCTGCCTCGTCACTGCCGCTGTAGTTAGCACCTTTGGGACTGACGTGTCCTCCAGAAGGGAAACTTGGCTGACGGTCTTTGAACGAAGCAGCCACAACTCTGTAAACGGGCTTTAAAAAGCTTAAGGCTCAAGCAAGACCAGAAAGATGCTGAGACAGAGCGAGCCCTTCTTGTAGTCTAGTCTGGACTATCAGCACATCCTGTGTCCTCTCCAGGTTATCTACAACAGGTGATGACGAAAAGGTGATGACTGGAGGTGACGTTTATGAACACCCGAAAAAAGGGTCTGGAAGCAGGACTGCGCCTTTCCTTACTATAAATGTGAAAATAATCTAATTGCTCTGTTTTTTACGAAGGGGATTCAAGCCATTCAGGGAAGGGATGTCAAGAATGTGCTTGTGACAAATGAGGTTTTCATCAGAAAATGATGAGTTCAAACTGAATTTCCTGGAGGAATGTACCAGTTTCAACCAAATTTTCTCTTGAGAAAAGTTGCTTGGGGCTAGCTCAATGTTTCTCATGACTTAAAGGCTGTCCTGAGAAGCTCTTCAGAGGGGCTCAAGGAAATGCTCTTTGCCTGACATCTGGGGGAATATCTACTGCTCTCCTTGTCAAGGCTCAGCTGATTCAGAGTAATTTAAATGTGCATCCAAGCTTCTCACAAAAAAAACCCTAGAAGTCCCCTTGCAAGTCACACCTTAAGCTCCTTTTTTAGACAAACATACAACTAGACCACTCTACAACCAGTAAAAGCAGTTAGTAAAAAATAAGAAATGAAATTACAATAAACTTAATCTTTCTGATTTTAGGCTTTTTTTCCATTCAAATAAATTTTCTGTCAAAACTGAGTGTCACAAACACTTCAACAACACAGCGTCGTCATCTCTCTGTTCCCACCAGTGGCCCTGCTCTGTAAGCACGCTGTAGTTGAACTGACGTGTTTTATTTGAAGGACCTACCACGCCGAGCTCTTCACCCATGAACGGTCCTTCTAGTTTTAAGACAAATAAGTAAAGCTGAAAAGCAAATTCACCCGTCTTCCTCAACAGGATCGCTGCTTCCAGTTTGCTTAAGGAGATTCTCTTTTGAAAGACCTTTCTACAGCTTTATCTTTCTATCTGAAAGCTTCTGCCTTTGCCTGGATGCTGGCACGACAGAGTGACTGCACTCAAGTTCCCCAAATAAAGGACTGACAAATTTATTATCTGCAATAATATTTTCCTACCTCTGTGGGGTGGGTTGAACCTATTCCACTTTCCCCTTAGTAAAAAACACCACCAGTGTCAGTAATTTGTATTTTGGTCAAGGCCAAGAGGACTAATTAGAGCTCATTGAGGTGAACCATTCAGGCAGTCCCTGCTCTTCTCCCTGGGACAGATCAGCCACGCCGCACACATCCTCCTGTTGATGTCCACGAATGGCTGTTCACGGGCTGGAAAGAGCATTTTCTTAACAGATATTTGTGCAGTTCCTTAGTAGGAACTTCCAGCGTTTCCGGGATTCCTTAATCATTTCCCTAACAACCATGCATAACAAACGTGACCTCCTCGTGAAAAATGAGGCTAGGTCTATAAACATGTTATTAAGAATAAATGAAGCTTTTAGTAGAAGGGGTTAGTTGGGGGTCTTTGCTAGGCAGTTAGCCCCTGGAAACGTGAATGTAAATAGAAAACAATTAAAACCGGAGCCCCAAAGGATACTGCACTCAGCCAGGGAGGCTGTAATTAGCTTTCTGCTGCCGTTAATCGCTTTGAAAGTGAGTGATCGTAAATTACAAATGTGTTCAGAATCCCCCCAGAGCATGGTCTGAAAAGTCTTCTTCTCTGGGAAAGGAAGAGAGGGAGAAAGGGGGAAAGGAAGAGAAGAGGAGAGGAGAGGAGAAGGAGAGGAGAAGGAGAGGAGAGGAGAGGGAGAGGAGAAGAGAGAGAGAGGAGAGGAGAGGAGAGGGAGACGAGAGGAGAGGAAAGGGAGAGGAGAGATTTTTCTTCCTTCTCTTTCCTGTTCTTCCACGTGTGTCTGTCAGGCTAAATTAATGTTAGAATGGGAGGCTTAGGCCAAACCCCAGTGCTGCTTCTTTTTCTTTAAATACACACACACACACACACACACAGAGTTAGTTAAATGAAGAAAATGTATCTCCAAACATCATATTTAATTTCATTAGCTACTGTTGCTTTCTTGGAATCCACTTATAGCACATGAAGATAAACATTCTCTGAGTGATAAGGGTGTGTTTATAAACTTTGTTTGGGATGAAAGAAGCCCTAGCTGGTGTGTTTTTATAGTAGGGTTAATGGTGCTTTACTAATCCTTTGCCTGTGACCAAGGAACACAGACATCTTGACTTTCCTGTGGGATACGTACGCATTTTCCTTTTTCCCGGGCCCTCAACGTGTAGCTGGAAGACAATGCACCACCCCCGGGCTCCGCGAGGGTGAATTGCAAAGCAGAAGCATCACATTCCTGGGACTTCACCACTAGACACTCAATGTTCCCGGATAGCAGAATTAATTCAACACATTGTTATTTTACAGTTTGACTTTGGTTTCTGAGCCTTTTTTTTTTTTTTTTTTTAAAGAAAACCTCTACAGCAAATACTCTTCAGCCTCCAAACGCTCATGCAGGTATCACTTAAGCACCCAGCGCATCTATTTGGGATCCCCAGTGTGATATCTGTTGATTTCAACTGAATATGAGACCCATTGGACAGGGAAGACTTATTTTCACTGAATCCACCACTTCACCTCCATCCTTCTCCCCGGCTCCCCGGCACACACGCAAGTCATCGCCCATGGCCGCGCTGCCCTCGGCTTCCTTAGCCACATCCTTTTGGCTGCTCTGTTTCAGCTCCTCGCGCCGCTCAGCTGAATTGGAGGCTTCCTCCCCCCGCCAGCCCCTCTGTGTGGTGTAAAACCCAACCTTCCCAAAAGGTCAGGGCTCTCTGTTTTTCCAACCTTCTGTTTCGAATTTAAGAGACAATGGCTCAGAGGGAGCTGAGCAGGGGGAATATGCCGCAGTGCTGAGTCACAGGAGTCCAAGCTGAATTTTCTGTTAACGCTGAAACACGGCCCTAATTATGATATTATACAGAATTATTCTCTGACCAAAGAATGCCACAATGCTGCGAGAAACAGAGTGTTCATGCCCTTGTACATTCACCACCAGACCACCTAAACACCATGGGCTAAGAAAGACTCCAAACATCTGCTTCCATAAGTAATGTACTGATGATAGTGACTACTTTTCTTACCAGTTGAAGTTGCATGTTTCTATGACACCTACCACCAGCGTTTTCAGCTCCTCTTGCTGCCCGTGCACGTAGGGGATCCTTCTACATAACCTTCTCGGCTTGAAGACATAGGTACTCTGCTTGGGCTGCTAGCAGGAGTGGCCCAGAAGGAGATACTGGCCTTCACTGGGTCCTTGTCTATTCTACCAGCTCTTCAGCTGAACATAATGTTTCAGTTCGGAAATCCGTTTTCAGAGAAAGCTAAGGAGGAAGCCAAGGATTCCTGCAGATGGCAGAAAGGAGAATAACAAGATTAAAATCAATCCAAAGGCCTAACTTTGGAGCATTAACATCCCTCACGAACTGATGGAGATGGGAAGACATTTCTGTAGGTGTAAGTTAGTCTAGATTTGCTTCATGCAACGTGTCCTGCTTTCCCATCAAGCTGCTCTCAGTATCAAGATCCTGTGAAAGCAAATAGCTTTTGCAGCCCACAGTTCTCACTTGCATCTCCCTGATGTGAAAAATAGCAGCCCAAACTGCTGCCCCTTTATAAAATACCCACCATTCTAGCTACAGGCTGCAGCGGAGCACTCTGCACTCTGCAGATACCTTCCTCCACCAGGCTTGTCTCAGCAGATAGCTGTTCCTCAGATCAGGGAGGAAGGGAGGGAGGGATATACCAGGAGCTGTGATTCTCCCTCCTAGGTCTGTCAAAATTTACAACTGAAATATATTTCATGGGAAACACTCAGGAAAAAAAGCCAAATAAACACGAGCTGAAAGAAAGCAATGGGCTAGTCTTTACCTTCGCCAGCCGTAGCCCCAACCCTCCCTCTTCCAGCCAACATCCATACCTGCAACATGAACAGGGATTAGACAGGACTGTTTTGGTACAGTGATGTTTCTCAGAGAAGTTGTCTCAGTCCGCCTCGGTTGCTAAAGCCCCTGGCCTTGGCTAAGAACTGTCTGCCTGGCCGTACGCTGCTCTGATTTGTTTTCCAGTCCTCAACTCACCGTACCCGTTCCACCAGGCTCATTAGGACCGGGGCTGCGATGACAGAGCATCACATTTCTAGCAGGGTGCTGTAACATTGCCAGCAGCAACCTTCTGATGGTGACAGAGGTCCACCTAGTTAGAGGGAAGAGCAACCACAAGGTCTTTCCAGCAAATCCAAGTGTTTTGCAGAAATGAAAATGTTTTCAGCCATGTTACTTTATTGTAATGACTTTCCTGAGAAAGGTTTGGAAGCAAAGCATGTGATACCACCCATGGCATCATTTCATAACGAGTAGCTTTTTAATGTACCACTTATTGCTGTGAAGTCAGAGTCTCTTTCTCTCTGGAGGCCTCATCCTGTCTATGAAGCGTAAGAACCTTCAACTTTTCTCACCAGCTGGAGGCAATGCGTGTTCGTATCACCATAGGCCCCAGCGCATCTAAACCTTTCGCTTTGGAGCAATGTCCTGCAGGAACACGGCCAGCCCAGAGGAGACTGTGAGAAATTCTGTCCTCTAGAGAGTCCTGTTTATTTTAAGCAAAACAGCTAGTTTACATGTTGGCCTTTTAAGCAAAATACTCCGGTTCATTCTGCCCTGGATTTAGTTATGTAACCAAATCGCTATGTTTTTTTTTAAATAATCTAAATACAATTTGCAATGTTGCCTCCCAAGGGAAAGGACCCGATTCTGGTTTGACAGCTGGTGTCTTCACACAGGTGAGACTTTACCAACTTCAAGGCACTTCTGCAGGAAGACTCCACTATTTATCTCTGCCTTGCACCCGGGACAAGTGAGGCACAGAGAAAGGGAAGCGAACAGACCAAAGATACTGAGCAAAAGGATGTCAGAGCCAGGACCTGCTATAACGCCCCTGAGCCCTGGGCTGCCTACTTATTGGCATCTACTTCTGCCATGGCAAGGCATTGGGAAAGATCCAAGGTGACCTGAATTCTGCCAGCCTCCAACAGCATGACATTCCCAGAAGATAGTAAACTCAGCCTGTGACTGACCCAAGCTGCCCTGAGTTCTGGCCCATGCCTTCCTACATTCCACACCAGTTCCAGCCCTGTCCCTGGGCTGTGCCACCTGGCAGAAGACGGTCTGTGGCTTAGATAAAAGCGTGCTGTGTCTGATTTAAAGCCCCAGTTATGGAAAGTGTGCATCTTGGGATTGAGACACCCTGGGGAGTTGGGGTTGGACATTGGTGTCAGGAAAAGTAACATCAAACCCAACAGCTGTGGTCAAAAGTTGCACAATGTGGCAGAGTGAGGTACAAGTGTCTGACTTTGCCCTTTCAAGTTTTCTTTCAAGCTGCACCACACATTTGTCCCTGCCTCACATCGGCTCTCACAAAGCTCGCCAGGTCTTGGCGTGCAGGGGTGAGTTTCTTCATAGCTTTCCCACATGATGCTCTGTGTCTAGCGTCTTCCCACAGGTCTGATCTTCCTCCTAGAGGGCATTGATCTGAAGAGGACAAATCAACCTTTTTCTCAAAGCCAAAATCAAGCATTTGGAACACTGAAGCCTATTTTTGGTAACCTATCCTGAAGGCATGTGAGTCATGGGCATATGTAGCATAATCTTCTGCAGCAGTGTTAGTTCTCCCTGGTACTTCTGTATGGGTGGACTGGACTCATGGACCTATCTGGGAGACTGTATCTGTGTAGCCCATCAGGGGCTTCTTCCTTGAGGTTGACACACAGAAGTGGTTGAGAGTCCTCTTCAAGTGCTGTCTACTGAAGTCTCTCTTTTGATCAAAGGTCATTATTTTTGCTTGCTACAAGACACCAATATCGTATTTGTCTAACTCTGTACTTTTTCCCAGCCCAGACCAAAGCCTGCTGTCACTTGCAATTGCCACTGTCTGGGTAAACCAGAAGACAGAATTTCTGGAAAACTTGCTTTTGTGAGATTTCCAACCCAAATTAATGAGCTGTGGAGAAACACAGTCTTTGATGTATCTACAAACAACAACAAGCTCTCAGCCGTCTTGAACTCAAAGAACTCGCAAGCCGCAGTCCCTTCCCTGCAACTAGAGCAAGGGCAGTTGGTGCTCCACACACCGTACGACCAGTAACGCCATGTTTCGGCTTGGAAACATCTTTACTAGCAAGGAGATGCTGTGTAAGTTGGAAGTCCAGCCTAAGCCATGCATGGTTAGCAGCAGCTCTGGACTTTTGCAGTGCTTATTTATACAAATTAGATTGACTTTGAATTCTACAGCTTCATTTCTTTCCTGTCTCAGTATCGTGCGAAGCAGTGAAGCCCCAATCTTGTGACTGATCCTTACACTGTCAGTGAAAGAGCCAAGGCTACATTTCTTATAGATATGTATAAATCCTGACATGGCAGATGGCACCATCCTGAGTTGAATTATGGGGTGTATTGTAACATACATAGTTGCTTGATGGACCTTAATTGTACCACAGGAGGGAGCCTGTATGGTTTAGCCTGGATATACTCTCCTAACCAACTTCCAGTCTCCAAAATTTTTCAGACACCTATGAATATCACCAGAGAAGCAAATCGATTTAGGGGAATTGCATATAAAGAGGAAACAGAGAATCGTGGGATGGAAATAGTACCAAGCTGGTTTTGAAGCCTGGCATTCTTCTTCAGTGTGTACTTCTTTATTTGTAATAACATTGAACATGAATGCACTGGTTCAGTTCCTCATGGATGGCATGATGGGGTTCTTTACCTCTTCCCCTGGGAGCTAGGAGAGCATTAACCTCAGCTAGATAAATCCTGCTGCAAACCTTCCCTTCCCTCCACCTACTCCCTTTTCTCTCACTCCTCTGTCTCCATCCTTATTCTCATGCAGGCACACAAGGTGGTTGACAGGGAAAAGTGAGATGGTCTCTCCAACCGACATCAGTGGCCACCTTGGTCTTCTTTCCAGGCCCTGTGTACAAGCCTAAAGCATGCCTAAAGCAACTCAATGCCTCTGTCCCTGCTTCCACCCCCATCACTGTGGCTGAAGACTCGGGGAACGGAGGATTTGGGGGTGACTCCTACTGAGTGTGGCCCTGTAACAGGCCTGCATCTCCTGTCCTCCTCATGG
Source organism: Baryphthengus martii (assembly GCA_013396935.1). Classification (NCBI taxonomy): domain Eukaryota; kingdom Metazoa; phylum Chordata; class Aves; order Coraciiformes; family Momotidae; genus Baryphthengus; species Baryphthengus martii. The sequence goes on along the minus strand of VWZK01002510.1, from coordinate 288,718 downwards.
GTAAGCTCACCACCCAGGCCCATGCTTCCCTCGCCTTGCTTGGCCGTGTTCCTCAAGGCCAGTGTGCTTTGGCTGCCGCTCTCAGAGCTCTCTGGTTCTCAACCCCAGAGTTATTTCAGGCAGCGCTGCATGGTTTCCCTTCCAAGGCCTTATGAAACGCTCTTCTGGGACGCTTCACCTGACTCATTGTTTCCTCTGCCACCCCACGCTGGGAAGCACTGCCTTGCCAATGACTTCTTTGGGAAGCTCCTGAGGAGAAGAGAACAAGAGTAGCCCGGCAGAGCCTTTAACCCACGGGTTTATCTCCACAAGCTCAGAAATGTGGGGGTTTTTGTTGTTTTTTTTTTCTTTCTCTCTTTTTTTTTTTTTTCATCCCTCTGCTTCAGGTCCTTCTCATTTTGAAGAGATTTACTTTCACTTAGCTAACACCCAAACTCACACTCCGGACATCCTGCAGGCCAAACCGAAGTGCTACAATATGGACCACTCCATCCTTAGCAGGACACACCAAAATTGCTAAATGCCATCGAACCACACCCATCATCAAAGGCCCGTACGCTCCCAATTCATCCGCTCAATTACAAACCACAGCATAACTTCGTTTCAATCAATGGCAAATAGTCTGACATGGAAGCCACCCACCTTCAAAGCCCTCTCGTTTGTTGGTTTGGTTGCCATCTTACTCGGGCTGGCTTTTCCTGCCACCTTCTCACTCCTTGTGTCAGAGCGGCCGCTTATAAATGCGGACGTGCTTTTGACACGCTTTTCCTTTCATGTATTTTTTTTTCCTGAAGTTGCAAATTCTGCCTCGTGGTTTTCAGCTGAGGAAGAGAGAAAGTGGTTTTCTTGGTGCAGGCAGAATTAACTCTTTTTATTCCTTGCTGCTGGTCTGCATTTCCCCCCATCCACTAGTTTTATTTTCAGAAACTTTTTTTCCCTGAAACTCTTAAATGAATGGTTTCTCAGCCTTGAGGTCAGTGATTTCAGGTTATGAATAAGTATGGTCCCAAATCTACAAACATATTCTTCTTCCTTCTCAATTGCTGCTCTTCTGATAAGTCACAGTACCTCTGATAAAGAGATCAACAAGTTCTTCTGCTGAGAGGTAGACAGGGACTTATCCATACATTAATTAACACGTGCTTCACACTGATGTCTTATGCTCTCCATCTATGCTCCTTTAGTCCAGCTTCTTACAGAAAACAAGGCCTTGTTTGGTCAGATTATGTGTCCATCTGCCCATCACTCCTCACCAATTACTGTGGAATTCCCTGGACATTTTTGGTTGAGTTTGATGAGGTCTTCAAGATGTTAAGTTCCTACAAGGTCAGCAAAAAAGTAAAAGGATGGCCAGAGAGAAAAGTTGATGCAGGACATCAGCTCTTATGAAACATCATCAAATCCACATGGGCACTCACATTCAAATCACAAACCCCTAGGAAACTGAGATTTATTAATCCCATCGCTGGTGGAACAGATCAGACTTTCTTTCCGTTTCTGTTTTTGTTTGTTTACTTGCTTGTTTGTACATTTGCTAGAACAAATAACTCACTCTGGTGGAGCACTACAAAGTTCACAGATCCAACCCAAACACAGTTCTGGCTACAAACACTCAGGAATTTGCGAGTCTTTCATCCAGACCCACATCCAAACCACCCCATCCATAAGGAGCAACATGGGCAAGGAACAACTTGTCTGAGTCTGTTCTGACTTTTGGTGTCCCTCCTCTATAGAGAACCTGGATACACCACAGTCCTGCTTTTCTGGTAAATACTGCAGATCTGATAGTATAGCACAAATGAGGCCATACCTGGGATATCACGTCCAATTTTGGCCATCTGCTCAATTCATGAGGGGTATTGAGAAACTGGGAGAGCTACCACCATGGCTTTCTCAAGGCCTTTTCTCATTAAGGGTAGATACTATAAAAAGGTCTTGAAGCTCGAGGGATTGGGCTGGGCACTGGGAAGGCCCCACCTTGAATCAGTTTTGGGCCTCTCACTCCCAGAAGGACATCGATGGGCTGAAGTGTGGCCAGAGAAGGGCAATGGAGCTGGGGAAGGGTCTGGAGCAGGAGTCTGGTGAGGAGTGGCTGAGGGAGCTGGGCTTGTTCAGCCTGGAGAAAAGGAGGCTCAGGGGAGCCCTTCTGGCTCACCGCAACTCCCTGACAGGAGATCAGAGCCAGAGGAATAAGCAATGGGACAAGAAGAAAAGACCTCAAGTTGCACCAGGGGCAATTTAGGTTGGACATTAGAAAAAATTCTCTTTTCTGAAAGGGTTGTGCAGGCCTGGCCTAGGCTGCCCAGGGAAGTGATTGAATCACTGTCCTTGGATGTGTTTTAAAGTCATGTAGATGTGGCGCTGAGGGACACGGTTCAGTGGTGGATTTGGTAGAGTCTTAAAGGTCTTTTCCAACCTAAATGATTCTATGATTCTGTAACAGTCTGACCCTTAGCACTGAATTTAAAGTGGAGGGAAAGGACCAAAATCATCTCTCAGCTCAGAAGAGCATTTTCAGCTCATTAATCTTACCTCACAAATCAACCCCAGTCCCATCTCTGAGGTATGAGACCACGAGTAACACCCATCTTTGTGCTTGATAGCAAGGAAATCTTGAAGAGCACAGAGGTAAAACACCAAAGAGTGAAGACTGAGTTTCCCTTTCTTTTTAGTATGACATCAAAATAATCCAGGAGTGTGGAAACTGTGGATACCCTGCTGAGCACATCTATGTCCATCAGTCTCCAGTCTTGAACAGCTTGTCCCTAACTCTGTTTTGGAAAAGTTTTCCCACATCAACAGGTCAAGGCAATCGTATGGATGTTGCCGATTCAAGGAGCTATCCTTGAGAGAACAGAAACAGCTAATGCAAACCCAGATCTCTGCTCGCTGAGTGGCCACAGAGGCCTTCAGTTCTGGTGAATAGTCAATGTATTTTTCTCTTTTGCCTAAAAAAATAAGGGAAAAGTACCTATGGGTACTTCCTCAGCACAGACTTCTGATTTGTGAGGCACGCAGACAGAAAAAATGAATAATAGAAAGGGCAGTATTCTCAGATTCAGAATATAAATTTCATTTCAAGTCAGTTTGCGATTGCTAAAGACTCCGATTCATTAACTAGCTTGTCTGAATACTGTCATGAAAATCTAAGCTTTATTGAGTGCTAAAAGCCTTAAAAAAGATGGAAACATACGAAAATTAAAGGCTAAATTCCCTGCCACCACCACCACTCCAAATACAAAAGAGAACCAAACCATAACAATGGGCTCATTACAAACGCTCCATCATTTTGCAATAACCAAGCACTTAAAAAGTTCTTGGTAGCTGCTCGGAGGATGCCATTTTTTTTCATTACGAGTCGTATTTAGTACATAATTTATAGCTGGCAGAGCAGGGATAATCCTGCAGCGTGAATGTGCTGCGAGGCTGCTGTAATTACACCAGCGCGGTGGCGACGGGCCTTGTGGAACCGATACTTCTTTTGAATTGTGGAGATGATAAGATCAAATCCAACACCGTGTATCTCAGTGGAAGGTTTGTGGCTGTGTAACTGTAACTGCCAGCTGCCTTCCTGATCATCTGCTCTCCTCCAGGAACCTGCAGAAAAAGGGACGTGCAGAGATGAGGATTTGCTGGTGCAAAGCCTGCCTGTCAGGGCAGTTTGTTGGAAATTTTGGTGCATCCCCGTATCCTGAGCTGCATCCTGGACTTCATCCCCAGCAGCCTGGGCAGTGGGTTGAGGGAGGTGGTTCTGCCCCTCTGCTCTGCTCTCGTGAGACCCCACCTGGAGTATTCCATCCAGCTCGGGAGTCGTCATCCCAGGAGAGACAGGGAGCTGTTGGAGCGGGGCCAGAGGAGCCCCAGCAATGCTGGGAGGGCTGGAACCCTCTGCTAGGAGGCCAGGCTGGGAGAGCTGGGCTTGTTCAGCCTGGAGAAGAGAAAACTCTGAGGAGACCTTATTGAGACCTTCCAGTATCTGAAGGTGACCTACAAGAAAGCTCATGAGGGACTTTTACCAGGGCTTGTTGTGATTGGACATGGGGTAATGGCTTCATGAAAGTAGTTTTAGATTAGAAATTAGGAAGAAGTTCTTCACTCTCAGGGTGATGAGACACTCGAACAGGTTGCCCAGAGAAGCTGTGGATGCTCCATCACTGGCTGTGCTCAAGACCAGGGTGGATGGGGCTTTGAGCAACCTGGTCTAGTGGGAGGTGTCCCTGCCCATGGCAGGAGGATTGGAATTAGATGATCTTAAAGGTCCCTTCCAACCCAAACCATTCTATGATTCCATGATTCCATGAAATACAGACATGCAATGAAGTCCATCTGCCACTCACCTACCGCATCCAATGTCCATGGTCACAGAGCATCTCCCAGGGCACAGCAGAGTGGCTCACCACAAATCCAGTTTCCCCCTGTTCTTGCATCCCCAAAACCATCAACCAGTTAGGACTTGGCCTTATTGCAAATGACAACATAGCATGAGCAATTCAAATGAAGGGACAGATGGGATAAAACCAAGCAAAGCATCCAGATGTTTCTTTTCCGTCACTTTTGGTTTGTGCTCCGTTTTCTCCAGTAAGTCACTAAAATACTTTGATGTGAGAGTTTTATATTGGTAATGGCTTCGTATCAGCCAAGTCACCAGACAATAATCCCTTGGTGTCAATGTTACTTGGCTTTGTCATCTTCGGAGAACAAAGGAGAAAAAAAAAAAAACAACAACCTAAAACAGTTCTCTACCAAAAATAACTTTAGAAAATAAATATTTTGGCCCCATCTTGCAAAGAGTCAGTGTGACATTTAAAGGGAGCTAAGAAAAGGAGTCTTTCCTGTCTTAGGAAGAAACTTAGCTTAACTTGGGTCCTGTTAACTTCGTCATACTATTACTTGGGCACTGTTTGGTATTAGTCACTAGCTGCTCCCTCTCAGCTTTATCCAATTTAATTTCAAATATAGTGCAAACAGATGCCTTTGTGTTTCATTTTTAAATCATTTATTGTTCTACATGTAGCAAAGAAGCTTAAAAAAGCTTGTGAAAGAATTGCCAGAAAGGTTTCGGGGTTTTTTTTTAAGATATATATATATAATTGCAGTTGTGGTTACTGCGGTTTCTTTTGGGTGGATCAGAAAAAAAAAAAAAAAATCAAGTCTTCCTTCCTCGGGGATATAAGGGGAAAAAAAAAAAAAAAAAAGAAGAAGGGGATGGAGAGGAAAACTCATTCTCATGTCTAGTGCTTTTTATCAGTAATGGAATGAAGCAATCAGGTTTAAGGGCTTGTCTAGACGGAGGACTCTGGCACTACTCTAGCTCCCGCAGCGCAGCGAAGGCTGCGCGAGTCCCAAACGCTCCTCACAGCAGCAGCAGAAGCCACAGGGATGCAAAGCCACCATGTAAAGTCAGGGGGCTCCACGCCCTGCAAAATCCCAGGCCATGCAGCTCCTTGGTGCAGGAGATGGCCAAATAAAATGGGAGAAATTGCATTTCTTAGTTTGTTTATCGAAACTGCCCCAAAGCAGCAGTACTACCAGCCCAACAGAGCTTTTGATCAATTAAAGTATTTTAACAACTGCTTCTGGAGGGGGCGGGGTTGCAAATGAAGAGGCATGAAAAATTGCTGAGCCCAGCCAATAAGTCCAGTTTTGAAAAGAGGTTTATTTTAATAAAAAAAAACAAAAACAACACAACAAGCCACCAGAGGAGAAAAATATTCTTGGAGAAGTTTTCTAACCGACATACATCAGAACAGAGCGATATCTTGGTTTTACACTGCTCTATCTGTCGGCAGAACCTAAAGCACAGAGCAAGCCGCTCCGTGTCATTATTCCCATTTTGTTGGCAGGGACACGGTGTGACTTCCCAAAGGTCTGATGACAATTCACGGCAGCGTCAGCGGGCGTGAGTGCATCTCTTGAACTCGGTCCCACATTCAGCCTGTTTGGTGGTGCAATCTGCCGTTTGCATGGCTACAACAGGTGAAGCTTGGATGGGTTAATTTAGCAGCCCGTTTTCTACCCAAGCAGAGGGAGGCTTCGTTTGTCTGTCTCCATCATCATGGCCCCTTTAATGGCTCTGATGAGACAGCTGGGAACATGGATAGGTCCTGGAGAACTGTACATCCTAAAGACATAGACCTGTTGGAACAGGGCCAGAGGAGCCCCAGCAATGCTGGGAGGGCTGGAACCCTCTGCTGGGAGGCCAGGCTGGCAGAGTTGGGCTTGTGCAGTCTGGAGAAGAGAAGGCTCCAGGGAGACCTTCTGGGGGCCTTTCAGGGCTTCAAGGGGCCCGTCAGAAAGATGGGGACAGAGTTTGGAGCAGGGCCTGTTGGGACAGGACAAGGGGGGATGGGTTTACAATAAAAGAGGGGAGATTTAGACTGGATAGGAGAAAGAAATTTTTAACACTGAGGGTGTTGAGAGCCTGGCCCAGGTTGCCCCGAGAGGTGGTCTCTGCCCTATCCCTGGCACCATTCCAGGGGAGGTTGGCTGGGGCTCTGAGCAACCTGCTCTAGTTGCAGATGTCCCTGCTTCCTGCAGGGGGGGTGGGACTAGATGGCCTTGAAAGGTCCCTTCCCACTCAAAACTTTCTGTGATTCTACCACATATTTATAAATAATCGAGGAGTTGGACAGAGCCTGATTTCTCCATAAACCTGACAAGCCAGGGGCTAAATCCTGCTCTCAGCATCCCAGACATGACTCCGACAGAGCTTCCCAAACAGCAAACAACTGATACTGGAGCAAACTGGGTCCCAGGGCAAAACGCTGAGAAAGATGCAGGAACAATTGGGATGCCAGGCTCTCAGGTCTTGCACCGGATTAGGGGAGCCACCCAAGCCTCCAGCCCCCTCCTGCAGGAGTTTGGGCTTCTTCTCAGTGGGATGGTGATTTCAAGTCGGTACTTTCACATCACATGAACAATCCTTGTTTTCATGATGGGGCACTCGGGAAAGAGCTGCATCATACTAAGATCTTCCCAAAGCCTCCCAAAGGACTGTCCCAGTGGATCATTAAGTTCAAGCAGACAAAGTCCAATAGCTCCACAACACATTAAACCCCATGAAAAGGTTTCTGAGTTTATCAGCCAGACCCGGTGGAAGTCAATGGAGAAAGCAAACGTAGCTCAGATCAGCCCTCTGTTTCACCACCTTTAATAGGAGAAAGAACATCCCTCTTCAAAAAAAAACCCACAGAAACTCCCACACAGAGTCAGAGGGGACATCATGAATGTACAGACAGCAAAATATAGGACCATAGGAAACAGCTGGCCAGCCAGCACCGTCCTGGAAAGGCTAATATTTGCGTAATACTAAAAACTTTTTTGCCTTTCGGATCCTTCCATGAGAAAAGGCTAAAATATTTGGTGTACACATTTTTCCAAAGGAGAACATACCATACATAGTTAAAGTAATGACTAGTGCTCTTAATCCCAGACACAAACTTTTCACTGAAGCTTTTTTTGGGCTGGGTCATGTGATTTATTCGGTTTTCAGTATCTATATATAAAATGACTTTTTTTTTTTTTACTTTTTTTTTTTTCTTTTTCTTCTTCCTGGTTCATCCTCACCCGTATTCCAAAACCTGCACACTTCATAAGCTATTTTGGTTTACCACATGGCTTGGCACTTGGTATTTTTCCTGTGATGTGAAAACAAAAGCTTCAACTTGGCTGTTGGTGGCCATTATCTGAGAGGCAAATCTTCTCGCTCAATTGCCAGGGCTCTAACGAGCGGTTTATTACTCTTTTTAGGTGGCTAGATGGCCCTATTACTCACAGACCTTAAATAGGGGTATCCCAAACCCCTAAAGTGGGAGTTGTTAGTCCCTAGGGACCTCCACCGCCCTCGTGGGCAGTTCTTTGGGTTTTGGTGCCAAAAGCTTTGGTTTTGGGCAAAAAGCCTCTGGGCCAGGCAGAGCAGAGCAAGCCTGAGCCCTGGCAGCTTTTGATCTGCTCTACAGGGTTGCCCATCTCCTGGCCCCAAAGCTTTTATTTGCTGTGAATAAATTAATACTAAATACATCCTCAAGCCTCACTTGCCCAGTCGGAAAACTACTCTGCTCAGCCACACACATGACATCATCATCAATTTTAATTGCAGGAAAATAAAACCAGGATTACCTGCATTTTTAGCACCGGGAGAGGATAAAAAAAAAAAAAAAAAGGATGGGGCCTCCTTTGGGGCTTGGTGGTTGGGGTTGGGGTTGGCATTTTTTTTTTAACTCTGACCTTCCTCGGTGTTTGTTTACAAGTAGGTGCACTGCTCAAGGGGAGGGGGGACTTTGAATGGAGAACAGAAAGACCTTCAGATGGGAGCACACGAACTAGGGGCTCTCCAAGTTGTGTCTGACAGATTGTGTGTGGTTTTTTTTCTCATGCGTGGACATATATGGAGAAGTTGGCAGAACCTTGGCCGTGCTCAGAGCTGGACTTAGGCCTGAGAGCCCAAGATTTCTCTCCATGGGGTCTTCCCTCCACATTTCTTTCCTACCAATTCAGGAACCCCTCAGAAGTATCTCCTGGGGTCCCCCAGCTCTGCACAGGGGCCTGAGGATGCATTTGCTGGGACAAAATTGGGTGCCCTTTGGTAGGAGAGCACTCTCTGCTTAGAAAAAATCTCCCCACTATGTTCCTGATTCTCTTAAAATGCAGTTTCTCAGGCTCCAGAGAGACATGTGCACCCGGCTGCCGGCTCCCAGAGCTGGCGTGTACTTTCCTGAGCTCAGTGCCTTCTGCAAGCCCCATTGTTCTGCCCCCTGCCAAGTCCCTATTGTTTGTGTCCCTTGCTGGTGGCATCGCATCTGGCTCAGCCAAACTCCTCCTGAGCAGGGGCCCAGGCTGCGGGGTTTGGTGGGTTTTTTTCTTTTTTTTTTTTTTTTTCCAGGAATGATCATTTTTAGGGGGCCGTTTAAAGGCATCACAGTTCAAGCTGATTTGCAAAAAGAGGGTGTTGGGATGGAGGGTCCCTATACTGGGTGCTTTGGTGACGTGGCAAAACGGGAGACCAAGAATCTGAATTGATACGTTGGCTCTGAAAACTTGCAGACAAAAACCCTTTTTTTTTCTTTCTCATCTCTAGCAGGTTCTGCCCCACTGATCACAAGGTGGAGAGAAGCAGTAAAGAGAAAGGGGAGCTCTGGGAGAGACTGATTTCTTCTCAGCAAAGTTCTTGCACCAGCAAGAACTGAACTTCTTGATAGGACAAGAGGAAATGGCCTCGAGTTGAAGTAGGAGAGGTTTAGGTTGGACATTAGGAAAAACTTCTGTACTGAAAGGGTTGTCCAGGCCTGGCCCAGGCTACCCAGGGAGGGGCGGAGTCCCCATCCCTGGAGGGGTTTCCAAGCTGTGTCGTGCTGATGGACAGGGGTTAGTGGTGACCTGGCAGGGATGGGGGAATGGGTGGACTCGATGATCTTAGAGGTCGTTTCCAACTGCTCCTGGGGCCAGACTGTACTGGGGCCTCGTTTTAAGGCAATGTCATTCCCAGAGCAGAGGGAAATGAGCTGTCACTCAAGACTATCATCCTGCTGACAAGCATCACGGCTTGTGGTGAGTCAGGACGGCATGGGGGCACATTTGTTTCCATCAGGAACTGCACTGGATCAGTGTTCAGTGTCCTGTTTATGTTAAAATATCGGCATCCTTTTTTTGTAGGGAAGCTGGGACAATGGTGCAGCTGGGGTTTCTGTGAAGTGTCACCAATTCAGTCACTTTTCAGTGGGACGATCCGTACTTCAGCAGACCCAGAGGTTCCCAGGTGAAGTATCTCCAGTTTCCAAGCTGAGCTCCTGGCTAGCAGATGTTGGCCAAAGCAGATGCTGGCCAAAGCACGGCACCTCTTCAATCATCCTGAGATACCTGCCTTCTGCTCACATGCCTTTCCCATGTCCTCACTGGCATGGCCAAGAAATAGCCACCGCTTTTCACCTCCCCAGTGTTTTAGGGAGAAGAGGACAAGGCGAGGCACAGACTGTTGTACTTACAGCAGCACCGCTTGGCCCCCATGGTAACACCACTGTTTGTTTCCCTGCTGCATAAACGAAAAGGGAAGGATCCCAACCCTGCAAAGCTCTCAGGGGGTGGTGTTGCTCAGGCCATGGGATAGGAAAGGGCGAAATCATGGAGGATTGGCTGGAGGTCCGAAGCAGAGCTTTGGTAGCCTCCTAAGCAGGGTCAAATGCGTGGCCTTGACATAGCCAGCTCCTGGGACCGCTCCAGCACACACATGATGAGTCCATGGGACAGCCTTCTGCTACTGATTCCCCTTGGGGAGTGATTCCTGCAGCCATGCAGAGCTGACGTGGCTATTCCAGGCCTGGCCCCTGCAGAAGAAGCTCTCCAAGGCTGTACCACCAATACTTTGCCCACTCCAGGCAGATGAAAGCAAAGTGTTTTGGCTCTAACCCACCAGCATCAGCCCCAAGGGTGATTTATTGACCTGAAGCTCCCTCCTGCCCCTCAAGCACAGCACAAAAGGGGAGCAGAGAGTGGCATTACACTTTACCTCCAAGATATGGCTCAAAACATTGCTATGAGGAAAAAGACACAGAGTCTCCGGGCTTGTCACTGCAATGGTAGACCAAGATCAGCCTTCATCCATGGGGTCTGGTGGGCTCAGAATTGCTTCCTTAGATCTGGAGGTCGAGACCTGAACCAGCAGAAAGGGTCCTTTTTTTTTTTTTTTTTTCAAGACCGCCTTTCAGAAAAGCACCTATTCCCTCACGGCTGGAGAGACCTCTTTGAAAATAGCAGCCCTGCTGAGCTCTGCAGACCCATCCTAGCAGAAGAGAAGTTTTTACCTTTTTTTTTCCTCCTGTTTGCTTACAGCCACAGAGCTCCAAACCTCCGGCCAGCTCGGTAATACTGCCTTGGCTCCTTAATCGTACCTAAACCATTTAAATACACAACAAATAAACAGACACGTTTTGTGTTCCTCCAGCAGGGCTTAGCACCTTTACAAAGGGATTTCTTTGATACTTAAGCAATAATAGATTGGCTTTCGTTTTGCTAAGACCTTCCTTATATCAACATATCTGTTCAAGTCCTACACTTCCTTTTCTGAAACGCTGGAATTCTTTCATGTTGAAAAGGCTTTTACAGCCAAGTCCTCAGTTGTGCTGGCATTTCTCGTGTCTTGAACTCCAAACTGGCTAACCGCAGTCTCAGAATTCCCAAAGGAAATAATGAAAATTCCTAAAATCCTTGGCAAGCAAACAGTTGAAATTTTAAATCGAGTTAATCGTTTTAGCGAAAATGCTTGTAATAAAATAAATATGGGGAGCTGGGGTGAGGAAGGGGAAAAAACAGCTTCAGAAATGAGCATCAAAGGAAAAAAAAAAAAAAAAGAGAAAGGGAGAGAAGAGCTTCAAAAACGAAGCCTCCTCTGCTCCCTTACAGTATTTTGTGTCAGGTCTAGCTGCAAACTCCTTCTGAGAGGAGGGCTTTGTTGGGTCTTCCTGGTGCTGTGGTGAAAACAATGCACTTGAGATCCCACTTAATGCTTCGAGATCACTCTGGTCCTCAAGGCTTGGCATGAATGATGCCAGGTGCCCTCAGTGGCTGCTAAGGGCAGCAACCTGGTCTCTGGGATTGCACTTCTGTGACACCAGGATGATTTAATTAAACTTCTAACTCAATGAAACAACACAGGTCCGCGACAGGGTTTTTTTTTCTTTTTTAATTAAAGCTTCAAGACTCCAGTTATAGCTGTTCAAATACGCAGGAGAACCAAAAACACCATGATTTTTGCCTCTTCCTTTCTTTTTAGTGAACACAACAAATGGCAACAAGAACGCTCAGTTACCAGATCTCAGCAAATAATTTCCAGTTGACAGGTGGTTTGTGGAGACTCTTCAACATATCTTTTCTCCCTACCCTATTTAGGTGAGCCAGCCCAGTGCAAACATGAAAGAACAGCAACATCCAGGTCATACGCTGCCAAGGGAAGGACACGGTGACCAAGCTCTTCTGCTCCACGCCCTGAGTAGCTGCTGTTTCACAGCATGAGCTGAAGGCTTTTTAAGGCACTGCTTTATTATTTGGACTTTTGTAGCCACTAGATACCTGACCAGCCCATGCTATATGGGAAGAGTCTTTATTTGCTCCTTCCCCAAGCCCAGCCGTCCGTCTGCTGGGACATCTCTGGCGTCCAGATATTCCAGCTGTTGTGCCACGTACTGCAGTTGTTCCTATCGCCGTCTGTGGCTTGGAAAAATATAACGGCTGGATTCAGGGCAGCACACAAATGTTCACAATCTCCAAGGGTTTTGTCGGTCTCTGCTGCACACCTACCACTGTCTTACGAGGTCTGGCAGGTCCATAATTACAGGATAGTCATCTCCAAGCAGAAATAACACCCTAGAGACATGTTTCAGCCCCTTCCTTCTTGTGCAATGCTGCCATGTCCAGCAGGAGAGATCATAAAAGGCCGTGCCATGGGCATACAATGTTGACAGCATTTGGTTGAACCCAAGGCTCACCTGGACTACGACTTTGACTCCAGCCATGAGCAGTACTGGAGATGGGATATAGGAAAGGGCTGAAATAATTACACGTGGAACCAGCAACAAAGCAACTGTTCTGGAGTTCTGCTCTGCAATGAACCTCAACGTGTCCTCCAGAGAAGCATCCCTGGCCTTTTCTGATGAGGCTGCTAAACGTGTTGGTATCAATTTTATTTTTTCTCTCCAGGTTGTTGTGAGCAGTTGGCATCACAAAAGCTGATCTGGTGCTAACTCAGCTGGGGACACTAATCTCAGACCTTTGACTTCTTCCCACAGAAAAAAAGACTTTTCTTGGAGTGTTTGGCCCAGGTGCTGCAGGAGGTAGACTTGCTGCCTCCTGTGAAGTCTGTCTTGCATCCACCAAGAGTCACGGAGCAGGATAGAGGCTGTTGCACTGCGCTGATCATGGAACTCCAGAAATATTTGTTGAGGAAAATACCCTTTTTTCCCTCAGAGAGCTCACAAATTATCCATAGGAAAGCAGCAATAGCTGGAGAAAGAATATGAATGCTTTAAATAATAAACAACCTTTTTTAAATTAAAAAAAAAAAAAGAAAAAGGAGAGAACAGAAAGAAATGGTTCTAAAACATGTGATTCTAAGGGGAGGTTAGGAAAACAGAGCCAGCGGGGGTAACAAGTCAGATAAGATCATGCCAACGGTGAAAGCACTCGCAAGAGGAAATGGATATTGTTCTAAACCTCAATTAATTTAATCTAGTGCATCACTGAAAACAAATTATGATCTCAGATAAAACAAAACTCTGGTGAAACAAAGAACAAAGCTATCGCAGTCATGATTTACAGTTCAAAGATCCTCTGTTTATTTCCTCTTCATCAGAGATCTTCATTTCCCCTAGCGAGAGTATGAATAATTAAAGGTGGTTTCTCCTGATGTGTTTGCTCTTGCTCAGCGTTGCCAAACCAAGGACTGATAGGGGAAAAATGGTTGTTGGTTGCATGTCGCCTTCTGTAAATAAACCACAGGAATAAATGACTTCCCTGCAGTAACAGCAGTCATACGGCTTTGTTTAAGTCAGGAATCTAAATAACGGGCATATGAAAACTTATGTGGTTTGTAAACTTGGGTTGTGTTTGAGGAGCAAGTGCTGACGGCCAATCTGTCAAAGCAGCTTTGGTTTCTGAGGAAACACCTGCGAGGTTGCAGGGAGCAGGTCCTGTCCCACCAGAAAGGTCCAGCTAAGCTCCATAGGTGAAGCCTTGGCAAGGACAATAAGGCAGAGCTGTCCCGGCCCAGAGAGGAGCACAACTCGCTGGTTACACACAAGGCCAAACCTACGTGAAGCACAGAGATCATACAAGCCCAAACCCCTCATCCACACCACCTGGACCCAAGGGCAAGCATGGGCTTTGCAACCCATGCAGGCATCTTCTGTGAGCAGTGGAAAGGAAGGCATCGAGTCTGATAACAACTCATCAAGTTTAAGCGTGCATTTAAGACTGGAATGAGTTGAGTTTCCGAGGTGCCAGTCTCCCCTCTCCAGCTCTAAAGGAAGGATCATTACCTTAGACTTGATACCCGCCTCGTGGCCTTCGGTGAAGAGAGACGAGTCCAGATGAGGGTACATCTGGCAGTGTTTAAGATTTTGAGAGCCCTTTGACATGCAGATTATAGAGCCAGGAGATAGCTGGCCGAACAAACACCATCCTGAAGATGGCTTGCTCTGTGTGACCTGGGCAAGAGCTGCTGTATACTGATGTACACCCATTTTTTTTTGACATGTGAGGACAGAGGGAACAAGAGAAATGTCCAGCTGCAAGTCATAGAATCGCTTAGGTTGGAATCGCTGGAGATCATCGAGTCCAACCATAAATGCCGTCTGCCTGCACAAAACAGGCTGCCCTTGTGCACAGTTTAACCGTGGGAATGAGGGAAAGCAAGAAGGTTGACTCTTTGTCTGCGCCCAGAGTCAAAATGTGGTATCCAAGGAGGCAAACTGGATCATAGAGGAGCGCTGGCTGGCAGTGGATGCTGGCAAGGACCGAGTGTCGGGCTGGCTGCACGCAGGGACGTAAGCACATAGCTGAGATGATCCAGAAGCAGTATCCCCGGGGACCGTGGAAGGAAAGTGTCTTCATTGTACCATTCCTAAGACATGCTGGGCACCTCACAAAACATGTGGTCAACATCCCGGATGCTGCAAATCCAAATGCTGGTGGGATCCAGCTGAGAAGCACGTGGACTGCTGCTGACAGGACAGGACAGCCGTTGCTGGAGGCCAGAGCAGGACAATGGCAGGACACCGAGCATCTCGGAGGCTGCCAGCCCGCAGGAGGAGGGCCTGCCTCGGGGTTATTGGTTTGCAATGTGCCTGGTGTAAGAGGGTTTGGGCCCAGCTCCTGGAAAGGGATCCCCAAGGAACAACCATAATTGAAGGGAGAATAATGGAAGCTCTGGTCTTAACTGCTAGTCACCCACTCTCCCAACAAGGCTCTGTTCCAGGACCTCTGGCTTAACCCAGATTGACACCAACTTGGTGAAAGCCCCCAGCTGCACATTCCTTCCATACAGTTTTACAAGCTGCAAATGCAAAACCACAAACCAAACTGGGAAGACAAAAAAAAAAATAGAAGCCTGAACCATGCAGTGTCCCCTAACCTCCCCTGCTGCCTCTGTTCCTGATCATCACACCTTTGTTGCCTACCCTTTTTCCTCAGTAGCTTCCTACCTTTGAAAACCCTCAGCCTTCCAGTAGCATTAACTCAGGTCCTTGCTGAGGGCTAATGTGTCCTGTCTCTGCACCAAGGGCAGAAATCAGCTCCCAAACTCCAGATCAGGTTAGACCATCTTCCTGGGGACAGGCTTAAGATGAGGAGCTGGGACACCTCTCAAACTCCTGGCAACAGCCATAACTGCATTAAAGAAGTCTCCCAAACTACCGATAAAGTCCCAGCAACAAAAGCAAAGCTCTTCTTGGACACGGAAAGCACTTGTAGTTGATCAGGGCTGCTGAAACTCAATCTGAGGGACTATGTGCTCATGAGACACCTCCTCACTGAAGGCTCTGTTCCTCAGCGAAACGGCTCACCCAGCTTTGTGGGCAGAGGATGAATTGCCTTCCCAGGTCAAGCCAACTGCTAAAGCACCATCCACATGCTTGATTCCCACCCTGGAGGTTCCTAAACTGATGACGTGACTACAAAAGGCTGCTCTCCCACAGACTGTGAGGTATATGCTCACCTCTGCTAGAACCACCAAACGCTGTGTCACCAGCCTTTGCCAATGGGAAATCGATCAAATTTCTATGCCTTTCTGCATTTCTCCATCCCTATCTCAGCAGTCATCCTCCAGGCTCAGCATGCTGGTAACACCCAAGCCAGTCTGTGGCTCAACAAAGGTCTTTAACTCTTCCCCAGTTAAAGAGGTGTAAAAGGGACAGGTTTGCTCAGGGAAAAGGTGAACATCACATTATAACAGATTACTGATGAGCTGATGATGTTACCAAGGTGATTAATAAAGACCACTTTCCAAGACCATTCCATCTAATTCAAGCACATTTTGGAAATGGGCTGTTGAGTTTCACACAGTTCCCTCTGCACTGAGCTGAGTGAGCAACACACTTGATTAATCCCCCTCTCTCACTCTTCCCCATCCAGACTTGATCTCCATGGGAAGATCTCCAGGGCAGTTTCTGACAGCTCTACTCCTTGCTCAGCTGGGAGCTGGCTGGAGAACTGCCCACATTTACCAGTATCTCCCAGCTACCATGGGGTCTCTGTCATACAAGCAGAGCTGTCGTAACGAGGTGAGCCATACAAACAGACACGTGCACATCTGCGGTTCCTGGACTGATCTGAGTCATTCCATCACATACCCACTTCACATCCGCTGTCCTGCCCCTAATTTTATCCCTAGGAATGAACGCGATGCCTCCTCTCCCTTTTTAGGTGAAAGTCACAAGAGCAGCCAAGAGATCACAAGGAAGAGGGAGTCAGCACTGATGTCAAGGGCTGAGAGTAGGTTGTTTTGGTTTATTTTCCTTCTCATTCTGCTTCCAAAGTGGCTTTTCTTTCGGTGTCTTCTGCTGCCAGCTTGATTTGGATACTGCCCCATCGTACACCAAACTCTGTAAATATCTGAGAGTGCTCTGATACGTTCAGTAGCAGCTCAAATCAAGCAGAAGGTTAATGCTGTAGAAGAACCGGGCTAACCCTTGCCCGGGAAAGTTGTCCAGTTTATTAATACCAGGGAGCTCACAGTGGAAAGTGTAGTGCACCTACTGGGTCTTCTCGTGCTACTTCTGGAAGGATTAAAGCGTGCTAGGACAACAGCTGCTCTCTGAAGATGTGTTTGCATGCCAGCAGTGCTAATGCACAGAATAAACTGGATTTTTCCAATTGCTAATGATTTTAATCTTTTCCTTCTGTCTCTGAAATCAAGAAGCCAACAGAAAACAGAGTTGGCTCACGGTGTTTCCTTCCCTTTTTCAGTGCATTTCATGTAATGTTAATCACACGCAAACTTGGAGATCACCTTCCACCTAAGGATGGCCATGGGGCTATTTGCACTTCCATGGATGTTGCTTCCCATGGGCTTGAAGTGCTGGGGTCTGAACCTCGAGCCCTGAAGTGAACTTGACACCTGGATGAATTCCCCAACCAGGTAGAAGGGTCTAAGGCTGCCCAGGTGCCTCCTGTTGGAATCAAGGGCAAGACTGGGTTGGCCTCTGTGTTTGCCACCAAGAACAACTTTGAGCTCCTCTGCTGGCTGCCACCCAGTAGGCGTTGAGCGGTGGGGACACATCCATACCAGACCTTGATGTGAGGGATGGGCCCCCTCAGCCATAAGAGGGCCATCCAGGAGGGGAGGCCAGGCCAAGCACACCCTGAAATGATGAGAAACAGCTGCCATTTAGGTGGTGATTAGGGGGTGGAGATAAAAGGCCAATAGAGCACCTGATTGGGATCTGCTGTTGGGAGCCGCTGCTGTTGGGAGCCGCTGCTGTTGGGAGCTGCTGCAGGAGGGGTTGGTGAGAAGTTTTGTGGAGTCAAGGATAATGGATTGGGTAATATATCTTTCTGGTATTTGCTGGATTGGTTTGTGCCTGGCTATGTTGGGATATGGGGCATGGTTGATATCTCCTTAAGTTATCGTATTTTTGGACCAGTTTGCCTTTTCTTCTGTTGTCACCCACAGTGAGTGGGTTTATTACTTCTTTTGTTCCCCCCATGGTCGGCCATGCTATATCATTTATGGGGTCTGTTGAAATAGATAGTAAAATCTGCATGAGTTTCATTGTATGTTTTCTGCTGATGGCTGCCTCCTTCTTGTTGGGCCATGCAGTTAGCAAAACAGGGCTATGATCCATTGCCACACTGAAGGAAAGTTGTTCCTCCCGCCTTGCTCTGCAGCATCTATCACATCATCCCTTGGAATTTGTTTCCTTCACCAGCTTTCATCTGGGAGCTGTTCCTGTTATTTGTCAGCTGAAACGTGGAATGAGCCTTGTTCTCCAGATCAGCTGCTCCACAAAGGTTAAGCCACAGAGCTATCTGCATAACTTTTGATAGAACCAACCCTGGAAGCCACAGTGCAGCTCATGTACCGGACAGCTTTCCATAACTACCTGTGCTTAGCAGCTGAGGTTCATCTCCTCCTAAAGGCCAAGCCTGAAGGCTTTACAACTGAGGGAAAACACTTCTATGACATGAATTATTATCATTATAGGCATCTCCTACCAGGTTGGCTGGATGTCTTTTACTGATCAGAACCATCCTGGTACAAGGATCTTTCTACTTTTCCCCTGAACATTTCTTTTCCCTATGACACAGACCTCGCGGTGACTGGGAGATGCCAGTAGATGTGAGCAGCTCTTCTGCCAGCTCCCATCTTTCACATGATGAAAGTGAGAGAGCAGAAGGTAGGAACTCAATGAAGGATCCCCAAAGGATGGATTAAGCTCAACCAGCCACCCAGGTTACTAGCCACTGGCACATGGATCCTTCTGAATGAAGGATCCACTGTCCCCATCTCAGCTCCTGGGATCCTGTGCACAGGCAGACAATTACAGAGCTGGATTCAGGATGGATTCATGGTGGCAACAGGACAAAAGATGTGCAAGGTGCTCTCCCTGTTACCTTCACCCACTGCAGCAGGCAGTCCCCAATCTTCCTTCACATCCTGGACTCTTCTGTGCCTGGCTGTAGCCCCAGCCACACGTGCTCACTGAGTTCAGATGGGCTCAACAGAAGTGACTCAAGTCAAAAGGCTATAGCTCAACCCACCCTTTTTCCTTGTCTTTCCGGCTTCCACACCCACCCCCGGTCAGTATTCAGAGCACAAATCTGTTTTTTTTCCTACAAAGTGAAACATTCTGTATCTTATTTATTGTGAAAACCATTTATAAGGGCAATAATAACATCCTTTGGCTCCTTGCCTCCATAGCCCCAGGCGTTCTATATGCCTCATTATGGGAGCAGTACACACCCTGCCATGAACTACTTATAGAGGCAACTCACTCTACGCTCATTAAAATTCTGTAGGTATTGGCTGATATAAACAAAGCGGAACGCGCAGAGCCCCGGCGAGTCGTTGTGTTACTGCTGAGCATAGAAACTGGCTGTGTAATAGGTCGTGTGGTTCAGCAACGCGCCTCAGTATCCTGGACATCTGAAAAGCTTTTGTGGTTCCGTCATCCCACACAACCGCGCGCCGTTTCGGGACGCAGGAGGTGATGGTACGACCGGCTACACAAGGAGGCAGTCGTTTTACACGGATCCACGCTAGGACCGATGCGAAAGAAATGAACGTTCACCTTTTGTGAAAGGAGATAAATAACACCCACATCAAAAAGGCTGGGACAGAAAACTTTGGAGAAAAAAGCTGAGACTTGGAAACCTTGGACTCTTCACGGAGGGGTAGTGCACCTCAAAATGGCCAAGAAGAAAAATGTGCTGAATGTCCTTCAATTGTGTAAAGAGTAATTGCACTGGAAGGGAGTTCTAAAGTAAGCAAACGTGACTTCCAATTTGATCCATAGTAAGATTTATTGACCCTGAAAGTCAATATTCTCTGCATCGGGGCCAAGGTTAACATTGACTTTGAAGCCAAGGGGAAATCTGTAATGTAGCGCCGGTTAAGAGGCCCTTATGAAACTATCTGGTTTTGCTGAAGGGGTTGGAAGTCTCTAGATGTGATCAGCCCCATCTTCCTCTACATTTCAAAGGCATCCAAATCTCCTAGGCTTTCTGCAAAAGCCCAGTCACATTAATACCGTGCCAAACTGAGAAATCCTTTGGATATCTTTTCCAGCAGAAGGATAGGCCACCTTGGAGCTACAGTCACCCTGATGCTCTGATTGTGGTCAGGACCTGTTCGTCTCCATCCAGTATAAACACAGATGGAAGGAACACTTGGCCTCAGCTGATGACAAGCTATGAACTCTTTTCACGATGCTGAAGAAAAAGGCTGTATGAGCAAACTTCTGTCCTTTGACACTTACTTTAGGAAAAAAGCAAACCTACAACATCAAACCAGAGACTTGCAAAGTTGTGCAAGTAGAAAGTACTGCTTTGGAGTCAGTAAAGATGTGACAGCTCACTTACAGGGAAAGAACTCATCCCATGCTGTCACACCCTGGCCCTGCCATTGTAAGTTTACAATTTCCTTTGAAATTTACTGAGGGATGTTAGATGGACAGAGAAAGGGCAATCTCTGTAGAATAAAAAATATAGAGCTGCTGCCCAAAGTGTGCTCTTTTATAGTATCCGTGCCTGCAAAGCCCCAGATTTCCAAGGTTGGTCTGGGCACTTGCCTAAAACTTTGCTGGACCCGCAGAAAGGCTCGTGTCCCAAACATGATCTGTTTTCCTGAGTTTTACCAATCAGTCCAGTAAATGATACCACCTCTCCCAGAGAATTTTGACTTCCTTAATACTGATGTGCCAAACTTTCATCAGCAAGAGGTGAGGAGCAGAGCTGGAGAGAAGACCACGGTCATTATGCGCCTGGTAACCATCCAGCCCAGCTCACCATGAACTGTATTGAATGCTTTTGGAGACCATACAAGACCACAGAACTGACAAGAAACATGGATTGCTTCTGAGCACAGAGGGAAAGCAGCACGGCACTCGTTTCAGCCCAGTTCCAGAGGCACAACTTTTTGAAACTACGTCGAATAAAGTTGCAATGGTTTCCCAGGGACTTTGTTGGGTTTGTGCACTTTTTATGTCTTCCTCCAGCTGCTTGCTTTCTCCTTGTGTTCATTAAGACATTTGGTTTTGCTACAAAGTCTGGGCAAAAGCAAAATAGCTGTATGTATATATAAACAGACTATTAAAATAAAGAGCACCATGTACTGGCACAGCAGAATTCCTAGTGTTACTCATATGTTTCTAGGTTCAGCGAGGCTCTTGCTATGAACAGCAAATGGCATCTCGAGCCCCAATCTCCACCAGTGTTCCCATCACAGCCTTGTTCATCTGTGCTTCATTTTTCCTTTGCCAAGAAGCACCCGCTTTGGGTCAGATGCTGCAAAACACAATTGTCTTCCGTAAGAGGGAGGTCTGCTCATCTCCCATGAATCTTGAGAAAATAGGTCCTCGAAGACCTCTTTTGGCACTCTGTCGTGGGCTGGCGGCTAAACATCTTCCTCTGACACTGTGCTTGGCTCTGCGGCCTCTCCTTTAACAACCTAAAATAAGAAGCACCTCAGCATGGTTTACAAGGTGTATTCAGGCTGCCTTATGTCAGAATTTGGCATAAAACTGGAGAGAAAGACAGAGAGATAGGCAGCATGTTGTCAAATGGGAGCCTAACTTCTTTCCAGTAACACAAGGGTGCAAGCCACACTCCCAGACCCCTGGGCGGGCAAGGCCTCAAGGAAAGGAGAAGACTTAATGCCCACAATTCAACAACAGTTACAAATAGATCCCAAGATCCACATTGTAACCCTTCCTCAAAACACAATCAGTGAAAAGTCAGCTCTCCAGCTAAACCTTTTTTAGCTGTGTTTTACAATTACTGCATAACTTGGCATCGTGGGCATGGCCCTACATGGACTAGGAGAGCGTGCAGCAAAGAGGGAGGCGAGCTGGCAATGTGATTTTCCCACACTTTCTTAGAGAATCAATTTTCTTCTCCTAAATGACAAACAGCAAAAAAAGAAGAAGAAAAAGAAGAAAGCTGCTGTTGTTCACCAGCTCCAGGAGTGTGTGAAAGACAACGTGGTCTCAGCAACTTTGTTCTGGCAATGCAAGATACAGCTTTTTGCATTTCTGCACAAAACCATATTTTCACAAAATCCCAGCATGGTAGGGATTGAAAGAAACCTCTGGAGATCATCTAGTGCCATCCCCCTGCTCCAGCAGGGTCACCCAGAGCAGGGGGCCCAGCAGCACAGTGTCCAGGCGCCTTGGAATCTCTTCAGAGGAGACTCCCCAAGCTCTCTGGGCAGCCTGGGCCAGGCTCCAACCCCCTCCCACCAAAGAATTTTCTCCTCCTGCTCCCAGGGAACCTCCTGGGTTGCAGTTGGTGCCCAGTGCCCCATGTCCTGGCGCTGGGCACCCCTGAGCAGAGTCTGGTCCCAGCCCTTTAACCCCAGCCCTTTAGATATTGATGCGCATTGATCAGATCGCCTCTAAGTCTCCTCTTCTCCAGGATAAACAAATCCATCTTTCTGTCCCTAAAAGATGCAACTATTAATTGTGTGCAAAATGCTCACACCCTCCCACCCAAACCTTCTATTAGCACTCAGGTAATTGAGCCACCTAAACACTGCAAATAAAAAACTGTGCAAACAGCAAATATTTGGGGGTCTATCATCACCTTCAGGGCAGGGAAACAGCCCAGGCATCAGCAGTGAGGTCCGAGCTGAGGCTCTGGCTTTCCACACAGAGATTTTATACCTTTAAGAGGCACAAAACAACAACAACAAAAAAAAACCAAAAACCAGAGAAACCAAATCCTTGAGATGAGTCACTCTGAAATGTGCCCATTTTTCTCCTCGCAGGCCTGAGCAGCCTCACACAAAGGCCCCGGGGGCACAGGCTCCTCATTTGGCAGGGCTCAGCCAGAAGCTGGGCTGGGGAATACCTTTACGCTGGAGAATTTGGCTCGGAACAAGGCTTTTCAGGAACATGGCAATTGCCCACGTGAACGCATGGCTTCCTGCATTAATATGCTAAAGAGACAAGACAAGCATCTTTAGCTACAGCTGAGGACTAATTAAGACTGCTCTTTTACAAATATTGCATGGTTCATTCCATTCTTCCCCGATTAAGAACAAAAGAAGAAAGAAGTCATTTATTGTCATGAGTCACTTCAGATACAATGGAAGGAATTCCAACAGATGACTGAGACAAAACAAAAGCTGACATTATGAAAGCCATGTCTAAACACTAATTTAAACTGTCAACTTGCTAGTGAGGAAGGTTCATGACAGAGGGAGAATTAAAACTTAAAAGGGCACATAAATCATTGAAGAGATTAGCAGCGTGTGATGGGGCCAAAGTATGGCTCTGGAAACCGGCTGAATGGTAGCGAGCTCCCTCGCAATTTGGGGGTGAACGCCGTGTTTTGCCAACAGTCGCGTCCTAAAATGAGTAATTCGGGCCGCGTTCCCAGAAGTGGGAGCTGTGTGAGTCAGTGGCTTTACTCTCATTTCCAGCAGGTGAGGATCAGACCCTCAGTGTCCTGCACAGCATCTGAGTGTTAGATAAAAATCTAGCTCGCGCTTTCCTCCGACTTATCGGAAGTGCTTAATTTCAGAGAGGAGCCAAAATGGCTTTGGGTCACATCCGGAGCTGCTGTAAATGGCCACAATTGACTCCCACTCAGGGAACCAACCCTTCCCTTTCCATAGCACCACGGTATCTCCTGCTCCTCTGATTTACAGGGGACGTATCTTGAGGTGGTGCCTCTTAATTCTCTTCAGACCTGTTTTCCACCAGTAGGAAGCTAGCTCATCTCTACTGTAATACCAAAACATGGCGTGCAAAAATGCACTGTGTGCTACTGGGTTTCACCTGTAGATTTTTTTTTTTTCCCTACACATTAGAACAATTTCTTATTGAAAGAAAACCAAAAAACTTTCAAGCAGGTATGTACTTTTCGGCCCAGCTGGCTTTTCAAACTGATACACAGCCTCCAGCTATCACACGTCAGCTCTACAGCCCTGTGCTCTTTTGTATGTCTTGTAGGGGCTGTGGAATAGGTGTTGGGACTCTAAATAATCTAAAATCTGTTATCTATTCTTTCCCATCATTGCTAAAACTCCCAAAACAGAGAAACCATTACAGATTACCCAGGTAGAACCATTCGTATTGATGGATTTATAAAGATTTGGCACCTATCTTAACTATTTTAGAATCCAGGTGACCCTGAAATCCACGCAAGCTAAAGCTCCGCCTTGTCTCCCACTCAACATGTAGACAGCTTCCCCACTTCCCTTCCAGACCGGAACGGCAGCAGTGAAATCTGCAGCCACAACCCTGCCCTCCTAGACTTTACCATAGTCAAAAGTTGATTACTTGTTGAATAAGACTTTCAAAAATGTGGTTATTTACCCATCTTAGGGCCTGTTTTACCCATCGCCACAGGAACTGGTGGGCAATACTGCTTCTCTTGGACACCAGCAATGAAGAAGTTCCCTGTCCAGCTGCACCACTCTCCTAAGGACAGGGATATTAGTCTGGGCAGATCAGAGGCTCCCTTTAACTATCTGAACATCATGTCAAAGTTAATGGAGAGACTCTGCACTGGGAAGGTCCAGGCCTTCACATCCTAGAAGTGCTGCTGGAATTAGGTCATTCTTGAGCTTTGGCTCCCATTCAGCCAGAAGTTCAAAAAGTCAATTATAAAATAAATAAAAAGAGGGAAAGTAAATGAGATGCGGAGCCCTTTAACTTAGAGAGATGAAATCACTGTGGAAGTAGGGTAGAGATTTGCTATGACTTTAGGAGTAATCCGGAGCCTTTCCAGCATCCTCACATTTCACTAAGTTTGCTGCAGATCAAGGGATCTTTTTCTTCTCATCTTTTCCGTGGAAATTAATGCGTTTTTTACTTTATTACTGTTGCCTGCTTGTGTTATGACCATGCTTGGGAGCTGCAGTCAGTGGGCCTGGCGTGTTAGGCACCAAAGAAAGGCTGAACAAGAGGACCTACCTTGCTTGTTCAGTCAAGAGGTGACAGAAGACAGATAGATCAACTGTAGGACAATACTGGCCACCACCATAAAATGAGAGGTTTAAAGATAATTTAGAAGTAACTTTTTTTTTTAAGCTACAGAGAACTCTTCGTAGGTGCGAAAGAGAAAAGAAAAGAGTAATTGGGCCGCACCAGGAGGCTCATTAGCTCTCCAGCTGACCTCCAGTACTGGAAAAGGGTTAGACTGAAAGAGACCGTGTTAGCTCCCTGTCTTTGCTGCTTCTTGTTGCTGGGGTGAAGAAAGTGGAGCTATTGGAGGGCTATTAAGAGAAGGGTCATAATCAAGACAGAATCAAGCAAAGACCTTGGGAAAATGACTTTTCAGCAGTATACCAGACGATTTCATTGAAGCAAGGCTGCATGTGAAGACCAGAAGAATGGGTATTGCAGAAACCAAGACAAGAAATGAGATCCTGGATGGGAGATAAAGCCGTGTGAATGGGAGAGTCCCTCTGTGTCAATTAGAGATGTTCTGTAGAAAGCGTACAAGAATTGTCCAAGTCCTGGGTGAGAGGGCACAGAGCTGACCGGGATAAAGATAATGCACATGTTATGGACAAGAGCAGAGAGAGTATTCACTATGCTATCTTTGGCATTCAACAAAGCAGAGAAACAACAAAAGAAAGATGAAGACATGTTGCTGAAGACATATTGGTCAGCCAAGAAGACAGATCTCTGAGCGGTTCTTGGAGTAGAGAGCAAGGTTGGAAGGTTTGCAGCAGAGAGATGCTAGTGGAATTTTTTGTGGAGTGGTAGAACTAAGTGGAAAAGGAGGAGGTCCTGTGTGAAAGTTGGAGTGGGACAAGCTTGTAGCGTGAAGAGAAGAAGCAGGAGCAGAGAGAAATGTGAAATTTCAGGGAAGACAAGATTTCACAATGAAGAACATCGCTTTCTCTCCAAAAGGTGCCATTCTGGTTAAGGTAGAGGAGAATGGAAGCACTGGGCTTGCTCAAAAAGTGCCCCTCACATCTAGATATAAAGATCCTACTCCGGTCCACCGGGTCTGACTAATGCTTCCAAGGCAATGGGCTGTTCTGCCTGTCCAGACGCAAGCTGCGCCAAGGTAGACCACCCAACAAGGGTCATGTTTTGTGCAGTTTGGTTACTGTTTCTCAGAGCCTCCCATGGGAAGTATGGATCTTGATGTGAGTCCTCTGACATCAGTGGAGTCACACACCAGGCTGACGTCTGATGCTGAACCGAGCTTCAACATCACTGCAACTTTCCCAGAAGCCTCAGCTTAAAACTTGCTGCAATGAAGGAGTGAATCAGGTCTTCTCACATTGACGTCAATGAAGTTACACCCAGGGTGAAATTAGCCCCAGGACAGTTGTTCTGACACTTTCACAATAGCACTTTTCGGGGTTTTGGCTTTGTTTTACTTGCTTTTTTTTTTTTTTTTTTTTTTTTTTCAATCCCTTTTTTTTTTTTTTTTTTTTTTCCCAATCCCTTCATCTCTTTTACTGATTCTCCGCTAAACCCACTTCTACAGTGTGGAAGAGGAAGGGAGATGTCCCTGGCCACTTCATGCGAGAGGGTCACGAGGCAAGAATCGATGTTAACTGCTGACAAACAGATCACGCTTTGGAGATCCGAGCCTGAGCGTTACCTTATGTTTTAGCAGCTCGATTGGCTCCCACGCCTGGGATCGTTCGAATTTCCCACCAGCTCAGGGCAGCTCTTTTCGACATATTTGAGGTGTTGAATTAATTGTGAGCTCAAAGGAACAACATTTCCAGGCTCTTGCTGAAGAGCACGCCTAACGGTTGAGAGAAAGGAAAAGCTGCCAAGCTTTTCGAAGGTCGTTCACCTGCATCTGAAATGTGGGTGAGCGGCTCGGCCCCGCGGGGTTATTTAAGGACCCGCCGGTGTGTGCCGTGAGAGGAAGAGGAAGTTAGTACCCTTAGGTGTATGTTGATCGGATAGAGGTCCATAAATATATGTGCAGTTGGCTGCATTTTTTTGCTCAGCTCCCATCCGTGTTTGTAAACACTGGAGAAAACGACCCAAATCTGTGTCCAGCCCCAAGCAGTTACAGAACATACTGTAATTCCGTAATGCGAAACAGAGTGGCTCGCTAACCGTGCCGATCTGGAGAGCATTCCTGACATGATCCTTTTACGTATTTTATGTTAATCACTTCCATCTCAGGAACACACGCAAACAATACCCTATTAGACGTTCCCTTTGGCACTCGGACAGCAGCGCAAGCTGCCGCATGTACCAGAGTGGCGGCCGGAGCAGCCGCAGTAGGGAACGGGAGGCCATCGGTGGATGCGGCGAATGGGAAGCGACCGAATGACGACGTGCAAAGAGTAGAGCCGAGGCTGCGAACTCCTAGTTTGGGTTTCTCGGCTTTGCTGGTTTTTCCAGCGGGGCACGTCTCCAGCTGCTCGTCCAGGAGGGCTTATGGGTGTCAAAACATTGCCATGAGCCCACAGAGCCTAAAACTCTTCTAGATGGGGGTAGGAAAAGAATTTTCTCCGTTCAGAGCTCCAGATCACTGTGCCTTGAACAGGTCTCCCCTTGGGCAGCACAGAAGAATAGGATTTGGGAAAAACTGATGCCTGCTTGGTCAGATTTCCCTGTCCTTGCCTATCTGCACTAAGGGCACATGAAAATTTAACTCTTTAAATAAGCCTTGAGACTGCCTGAAAATATATTTTCCCAGAGGAAGGGAAGAGGCTGGATTACCCAAGAGCAAGGATGTGCGCAGAGCTATGGCAAGGCTTTGATGCAGCCTGTGACAGAAACGTCACTCACAGAGGGGAGATGGGGCAACTCTGAGCATTAGGAGTACAAATCCTCTTGTGGCAAACAGGCAGGAGCCCATGGCGACCTCAGCAGTTGTCCGCAAAGAGCCTGGGGAGCAGGTGGAGGGAGAGAGAGAAGAGGAAACATCTACCACATTTGCAGCAAGGACTGGTAGAAGAGGACACATAAAACACGCTCGCTGCCACGACAAGGATGATTCCTCATCATTAACAAACTAGCTTCCTCGTGGTAAAGGCAGATGGCTTTGTGCATTAGCAAGGCCTCCATCCCCAGAGATACCCAAGGTGCTGATGGACATCAACCAGCATTGCCCCACACCAGGTCAGTGGGCAACCCCCAGGAAAAGCAGAAGGGAAAAGATGTCTTCAAATCCATCGTAGTTACACAAGATTTTGGAAGGCCCTGAGCCCTCAGATGCTATATTTTCCTTCTGTAACATTTTTTTTGTCACTAAAATGAGGATACCAGGGGTTTACATCACGCAGCCCGTTGGTCACAGTGGAACAAGACATATTTGCACTGGTGCCACGGTGAAGCAGCGCCTGGGTTGGAGCATTTCTGCTCAGGATGTACTTTTAAACCAGTTAAAAAGCGTGAAGACTTTGAATAGTAACTCTGAAACAGAATTCACTCCAACATTCACTAGCCCAAATGTCTTCGCTGAAATCATGCTGTTTCCCTATTGTTGTTTAACAATAAATCCTGCCCCTGGGGAAATGCGTATAAATATGAATTTAAGAGTTCCCAGATACAAAGAATCTCCCTTTTTTTTTTTTTTTTCCCTCCTGGGAGATAAATAGCTTAGAATTCTTCATACAAATATGTGCTTTTCTAGAGGTTTTTCCCTGTAATGCTGTAAAATGCTTCTGTATGAGAGGGAGAGCATCCGAACACTGCAATACAGGATGATGAAGAAAAACATTTTAATCAGTAAATTAAGAGAATTCTTTTATTCTAGTGCTGAGAGGTTAAACACCTCCACGTGCATGTACATCCCGGTCCTCCGTGGATCTCAAAGCAGTGCCAGCCTGTGGTCTGCAGGCCGTGGGCATCAATGGACCAGAGCGGTGGTTTAAGGGACAACTCCTGTGGTTCGAAAAATCTTAGTGAATAACTTCCTAGCCCTGCACTGAGCATGTATCAGGGAGATTTTATGATGTTGCCCATTCATGTTTGTGAGTTGAAGAGAAAGGGCAGGGGAGAGGAGAGGAGAGATGGGAGCACGGCCACAGCATCCGACCTCCCTGTCTGCTGGTGAAAAGACTGAGCCTTTTCCAGGAAGGCCGGACAGTCCCTGGGAGTAACTTGGTAATGCCCCAGGCACTCAGAGAAATGTTGAAAGTAATCCAGCTATAGCTCCACCTGGAAAGTGATGGGTGGGAAATTTAAGAGCTTGGTGACTGGCATGCCAAAAAAGCAGAGGTGAGATAGCTGTAAGGAAGGACCTTGTAAAATCTGGTGCTTTATTCTGCTGCTGCAGAGGAAAACACACTTTTTTTTTTTCACCACCTCATTTTTACATGACTATCCATCCCAAGTTTTAATCAATCCTCTACTATAATAACCTAGTTTCTACTCTGCACAATATCCACAGCTACTCATTCCTCCTGGCTTTTTCCTTCTCTGTTTCCTTACCTCTAGTTGTGCCCTGAGTTTTTTCATGAATGCATTGAACTTTTAGGGGAAAACAGCTCTCCCTCTACAATTTTTTTTCAAGGTGAGGGTGAGTTAGTCATCTTTGTGATCTGTGCTGTGAAACGCTCACACTGCTCCCCTCTCTTGCCCATAAAAAGCCAGAAATACCAACTAAATCACTATTGTTGCCTATGATTTAATTTCGTACCGCTGCTCAACAGCTACAGCTATTTACCACAATACCCTGTTAAATGATCATGGCTTATCCTGGATATTTATGAATTTTTAACGGAGTGAGCTCATCCCCAAATTCAACATCTTTCCTTGCAGCTGGGGTGCAGATAGGACACGTTTACTTAACGTGCTGGAAGCTCAAAGTGTTTAGCTTGTGGTTTCCACCACTGAACAATCCGTCCTGTGCTTGAGGGCTACGTTTGCATCTCGGGGACTGCAGAAGGAGAACAGGTCTGCAATTGAAGGTGCGAACGTGTTTGTCAATACCCCGGAGCTCCCCCCACCTCCCCACCCTGCTTCTCACCTCCCATAACACAATGTTTAGGAGGGTATGAATTAATATGAACAGCCTGCTGATGTCCCTTTGACAGAATATGTGGGAAATTGAGCTTACCTTGAATTTATGAACTGGGAGGGCTATTTCTCATCCTGATTAACGGTGAGTCACGGAGCAAACCCGAGGCCATTCGCAAACCCGTGTGCTATACGTCAGGTGTCACGGGAGTGAGAACAGTGGGAGAGCAGAGAGAGGTCTCGTGACAGTCTGTTAACTAATTCTCATGTGCCAAGTGAAGACGTGTCCTGGAATTTTGCAAAGCTATATTTAGCAATGCCAAGCATCTCCAAAGAGAGCTTTGTAAGATGCTGGAACAGGAAGAAAAATATACACAGGTATAAAAGCACTCTAAAAAAGCAATAACTTACACAACTTTAGAGGGATATCCGACAATACTTTTACTGCCAGCTGGGGACTGAGATGAATATCCAGAAGGCTGATGAACAGCAGGCTGCCTAGCCCTGTGCTTCTGCTTGAACACGAGGGCAATAACAACCCTTGCACGGTATTTTTCTCCATGGATTTCCAGGGGTTTTTACCCTGGAGAGCTGGAGTTTTTCTGAGATCTCCTTCTGGCCTTATCCTCATGCTGAGAAACTTCAGCAGAATCCCAGCGATGTGATTTTTCTTAAGCTGCTCTGTGTGTTTTTCAGGATACCAATTCGTGGTGATGGCAACACTGACATCGGAGGATTCTTCCTCCTCTTTGAGGCAAACCCTCAAGTCCTGAGTGGCACGCAGAGGAAGGCAGGGAAAGGCACCAGCGTGCTGCATGATGGGGCAGTGAGCTGACCCAAGACACGATGGAGCTTGACATGAAGCCTGACTGGCTGCCAATACCAGCCTTTTAAGTGCAGCCCTTCATAATTTAAGGCCCAGGTAAGGTAGCCCACGGGTTTGTTAATTCCACTGTGATCACAGAGGACAAAGCTTCAAGCTGCAAAAAGCACCACCGGGGGCTTTGCATGCAAAGGAATATACTATTTCATTTTAAGGGACTTACTTTCCCTGTCAGCGTAAGGTTTTTAGGAGAGGACTTGTGCTTTTATGTGTATGAGCAAACTGCAAAGCCACAGGGCTCCTGCCCTTTAGGAGCTCAACACAGGCTTTAAATTCAACATTCAATAGTATGACCGTACAGACCTGATGTTATTTCACCCCGTGGTCGTCCACAGCTTGGTCCTACAGTTCAGTAGCACAGGGAAGTTTTCCTGCATCTTCACGGTGCATTTCACCATCTCATGCTTGTCCATTTGGACACCACGCAAAAGGAAGGGGAATTTCACCCCAAATGACCCTTCAAAATACGCTCTGGTTGAACAGCGGTACAATAAACTCCACCACTGCCAGGCAGTGTTATTATCAAATATCTGCAGGGAAAACAACCAGGAATTAACCTGCTGTAATACACACAGGTTTCTTTCATGAAGGAGGGGGGAAAAAAAAAAGGAGAAAGAGAGAATAAGAAAAATTAATGACTAATGCTACAGGGTGTCCCCAGTAGCACACGGGGCACAATCTAGCACTGTACACACGGCCGCGCAGCCGAGGCCCGGAGGACACGCTGTCCCGGTGTGAGGGCTGCCAGCATCCTGACAGAGTTAGGAAGTCCTCTCTCACAGTTGCCCTGTAGACATGAAATTACACAAAGAACGACTTCATTAGGATCCCGAACTAAATATAGTCGAGCAGAGTGAGTGGAACATTCAACTTTTACTCTTGGCAAGCAACACGGCTTTGCAACCTTGAGGATATTGTTTTAACTAAGCTGGAATCCTGCACGGCTGTGATTCTGACAGCTCAGCACCTACCAGGGGGAGAGAATGACGAAAATAAAAAAAAACCTTTACCTGAGAAAACCCTGGTAAACGTACATGCCCTCATGGTGAAGTTCTCGCCCAGACAAAATTGTTGCTGTCACCAGGAGTGAAGGGCTGGAAAAATATTGGTGTCAATGAGAGTTTTGTACGAGCAAAGATCATGAGGTCAGAGCCAAGCAGATTGTTTGCAGCTCCAGAAGTCTTAGAAGATTGTGGATAAGATAGAGAAAAAAAACATCCCTGAGCCTGTAACAAGCTTTTCTGAGCAGTCAAGGTCCACCAGCATCTTCACTGGGGGCCGTCCCTGGAGCAAGGGTCTTGTCCTGCTTAAAGTGCTGCTCCCAGCATCACTGGTCCTTCAGAACATGGGTGGGAATCACCTCCTTACTGCTCATGGTCATCTTCAAGCTTGGGATCCCTCTCACAAGAAAAATTGTGCTGAAGGAAAGGGAAAGGGAAAGGGAAAGGGAAAGGGAAAGGGAAAGGGAAAGGGAAAGGGAAAGGAGGGGGAGGAGGAGGAGGGGGAGGAGGAGGA